>JAODTR010003261.1:1711-12945 GCA_025399935.1 Amblyopsis rosae
ACCAGCTCCTCCACCCTACAGACCAGCTCCTCCACCCTACAGACAGTGATGACAGACCAGCTCCTCCACCCTACAGACGGTGATGACAGACCAGCTCCTCCACCCTACAGATGGTGATGACAGACCAGCTCCTCCACCCTACAGAGCAGCTCCTCCACCCTACAGACGGTGATGACAGACCAGCTCCTCCACCCTACAGACCAGCTCCTCCACCCTACAGACAGTGATGACAGACCAGCTCCTCCACCCTACAGAGCAGCTCCTCCACCCTACAGACAGTGATGCAGACACGCTCCTCCACCCTACAGACCTGAGGCACTCCATCGCTCCTCATCTTCCTGACAACATCCCAGGTAGCGTTGCTGGAGCCGTAACCCCAGCGACAGAGGTGGTAACCTAGCGCCCAGTATATGGGCATAGCTGGGTAACCTGCAATAGCACAACATCAAAAGAAAATTGTGTATTTAATTAAATAAGTTAGTGAGACAAGGTATGAATATTTACTATAAGTGTACACACACGCACACACAGATCTGATCGGTGTGTTTTTACAGTTAGACAAGCCATGGAAGAACATTGAAACTACAAAATAAGTTAAAAGAAAGAACAAAACTTTTATAAAATACTTGGGTTTAGAACATTACACTTTTTTTTCAAACAATTTTCCAGAACATAGTGAAGAAACCTAAGTAATGATTATATAAACAATAAGTATTATTAGTATAACAAAATGAGAATGTGGAAGTCCAGACTGACCTATTACCTCCAGGTACTGAGTGATCACAGAAGCTGGATCGGGCCCCATGAAGACATAGAAGTCCAGGATCCCACCGATAGTACGCCAGGTCAGGGCTGGGGCCGGCTGGAGGGCCACGTCTGACAGAAACATGTACAAATAAACAAGTGAGTATGTAGGTAAGTAAATTAATTAATAAATAAGTCAAACGCGTAAATAACTAAATAAATAATATAGAACCGCACATCATCAACTCAAGCAGAAAGACCAACATTTAACAGTTTGTTGTAGAAAATGTATGAATTAATTAATGAAAGGGAGGGTTATTTTCGAGAAGGCTTGCTAATAATGTCCCTCCGCCCTACAGTGGCATCACTCCACACATTAAAACACTGAATCAAAAGTGTAGTGCTGCGGCTTTGTTGATATCACCGGTTTCCCGCACTTTATTTTCCCATTTACAGAGCCAGGGCTGTGTAGAAGTATCATATATTTTTCTTATTACTCAAATACACTCCTTAACTTAAACACTATAACAATCAAACTGCTACTAAAAGATCAGAGGATTGCCAAAATGTTTCGTCCTTTTGAACTTCTCCTTTCACACAACGGCTACATCCTGTAATCCCACGAATAACGCAACTGCGTGTTGCTAAACTACCGCTGCTGTGCCACGGGTCACATGACAGGTTTCCTGGCCAGCCACTCACCCATAGCGTTGCTGTTGAGCAGGAAGAAGCCGTGAGCCTCCCCTCCGTCCTCCATGGCCAGGTAGAAGGGATGGGCTCCATACAGGTTGGTCAGTTCCTTAGGGGAACAATAAGAGATGTGACTTTTAGGGCTGATATTGCAGCGCTGCCTTCACAGTCAAGGCACAAGCAATCACAAACAGCTGGCTGACTAGTGTAAAGGGTTTAAAGCAGGATATTGTGCTGTGATCAGTCATTTACAACCTGTGTTTCCATTTGTCTCATTCTAGGTAAAACTACAAAAATGGCTACAAAATTTTAGAGCAAAAATATTTGTGTGCTTATGCTTAAAACTAGCTTTTTTGGCTGCCAGTGCAGCAAGTGAACTTATTAACTTGATAGGAGTTCTTAAAATAAGTGCACACTTCATTTAATTAAGTCTCTAAATAAGCCATTTACTGTATATTAGAAACAACTAGATTTTAAATCTAAAAACAAGATTATCACTATATTATTAAATAATGTTTTTGCAGTGTACCCATAGCCTGTATCCCAAATGTTATTGCTCAACAGAGTTCAAAATATGTGCTGCTGCTCTGTTTGTGTGTTGCTAAATAAACGTTGAAACGTCAAAGCCAAAACATTTAAAACTTTAACTAAATCTGAATACGACAAACAAGCCGCTGTGAAGCGGTCCAGAGGTGTAATGCTGCACGCTCACCACCGGGGGCACGTCCCGGGCCCACAGGGTGAGCGTGTTCCACTGCAGGTCGTGCAGGAATGCAGAGCGGTGCTCCCCCAGGCCGTAGACGTAACGGCTCGGCAGGGAGCTGGACAGCTGCAGGAACTGGTCGGCGTAGAACAGCGGAGCCACCGTGGAGTTCAGGCTTCCATGGAAACAGGGGGGTGGCACATTAAAGCAATGCAGTAGGGCTTTACGCCACTAGATGGCACATCTAAAAAAAGGCCAATGCGAATGCTTCGTGGGACGGACACACACACACACACACACACACACACACACACACACACACACACAGTGTGATGTCTCTGCTCCAGACGCCATAGCTCCGCAGTTTCTTTACATAGAAACGTTGTTTGATGTTATATTATTGTTTAAAATATCATATAGAACTTTTAATACGTTTACTTCTACAATTTGCACCTTTAATGGCTCCAGGAGATAACATTTCACGACATATTCATTGTCTAAATAGAAGCTGGAAATATAAGTGGGCTACTATTACTCTTAGGAAATTAATCATGCACCCCGTGTAGTACCCCTAAGTACCCACTAGGGGCACACGTACCACCATTTGAGGACCGCCGCTGTAGTCCAGTGGTGCTCAAAGTGGAAGTCACAAGACGATTTTCAGAAAATAACATTTTTTAATTATTAGAAATAGCATATATTAGCCATAATTGTTAGTAGTAGTACAGTTTACACATTACTTTGATGTATTCTGCTACTAGCCTGCATTAAAATCAAATAATATTATGGGTGTGTATAGCGGGGGTCAAGAGTCTCTGGCATTGTTATTTTGGGGGTCTCGATCTGCTCTAGTCCACTGGTCATACTTACAGTGTTGCACCTGTGGAGGTCCTCTTCACAATGATGCCGAATGGCTCCTTAGAGAGTTCTACAGTGTAAGCTGGGCTCTCTGCCTTCTTAGTGACATTGGGGACGGTGATCGGCACCTCAAACCGTGATTCAGAAGGGTCAGTGATCTAAACACAGAGCAAGGTGTCAAAACATTGACATGTCGTATCTGGAGATAGCTTATATAGTCTGATGGATGATTAACAGACCAGACATCTGATAAAAGGTCTGTTGATTATCGACAGCTGGTCGAAGGGAGCCGTTTGACAAATGTAAAGACTAGATACCGTACAGTTCTATTTTTAAAGCCACTGCCTGGAAGCAGGACGGGGTGGTCTAGAGGCTGTGAACGTGTTCCCTCAAATAAGAGCAGCTCTGCTGAGCAGACTTGTCATGTCAATAGCATGCGCCTGCTATTGTTAACACAACAATAAACATTACAACGCGTCACGCAAAGGCTACTGTGTCATGAGAACACCTGGAGATAATGTAACTATTTAGCCTCACCACTGACTCGGACTGCCTGTGGTTTTATTTTTATATATATATATATATATATATATAATCTGAGGGCTGAGGGAGCACCCTATGGCATTGAACAATCTTTCTCTAGAGTGACCATTCCTTTACCTGTCCTTGACACGAAACAGCAGTGCGACTACATTCCTCGCATACCGCAGATATGATATTATTGACACGGGAGTCACGGTGACGTCGCCACAGCAACTGTGGCGGTCACGCCTCGCTCACCCTGACGCGGAGGCGCGCGTCCGTCTCGTGGCGGACCTCCAGGTGCAGCCGCATCACGTCCCTGGGGTAGTAGGTCGGCACCTCCCTCACCAGGGTGCCCTCCTGGCCCGTTGCCGTGGCGTTCAGCTGGGTCAGCGTGTAAGAGGGAAAGCCTGCGGGGTAGAAGCACCAGGGCACCCCCCCTTTGCTGCCCCTCCTCCCCAGGGGTGGGGGGGTGCTCCCCGGGAGGAAGCAGCACCCCCGCTCCTCGCACATCTCCCTGGTGACCACCACTCCTCGCTCGGGGTAGCAGTCGAACCGCCAGGCTTTTTCTTCAGGGACGGAGGTGGAGGAGCAGGGGGAGGGGCTTCCCGGCGTCGGGGGCGTCGGTTGCGGCGCGGCGGGGGCGGGGGGGCGGAGCGGCCACAGCCCGTCGGCCGCGGGGGGGCGGTGCAGCCAGAATAACGTGGCGAGCAGCCAGCCCCCGCACAGCAACACCAGGAGCACGGCCAGCGCCAGCAGCCCGCCGGTGCCCGAGCAGGACGGTCGCCGTGGCAGCAGCGGCCGCGCGGACTCCCCCGCCGGGAGCCTCGCCTGGGGTCAGGGGTCGGGGGTCGGCGGAGGACACAAAAACATTAGTGTTCATTGTTAATTATGGGAGAGGCTCGGTTGAGAAGAATGCACTTTTATTTTGGATTTAGCATGAAAACCTTAGTGATAAAAAGTGTTTCTGGGGAATTGGATTGAGAACTGAATCCTGTCCTTCAGAATAAAAGCCTCACTTTTTATGCATCACTTCTTGATGCATAAAATGTACTAACACGCAACAATTACAATTAGTTTGACTTTGCAGACCCTTATATCAAAAGTGACTTATGACTTAGTGAGTATTAGTATTATGCAGATGTGGGCTAAGCACATTACTCAACCGCACGCTAGGCTACTCTACGCCCAAATAGCAAACTTTGCTCAAACAGCTTCAATTTGCTTCCCTTTCTCAAACCAAGGGATCGCCACCAGAAGTGTTTTGCATTAGTGCTGTTGTTGAACACATTGTCTCACCATGTGATCTTCTTGAGCTGGAGCCGGCTCCTCTAGTAACAAGGCATTGGAGAACTGCACATCTTCTGGGTTTAAGCGCTTGTATGACACCATGGTTGGCGTGAATATGTCTCTCACTCTCTGGGTGATTGTATCAAGATGAGGGTGAAAGTATATAGGCAGGATATAAGTTTGTAAATGTTTTGAGAAAGAGGAAGTCAAGTCACAAGAAAGTACTGAAGAAAATAAATAATTAGAGCTATGCTTGTTTCAGTAAAGACATAGGACTAGATATAAAGGTCATGAGAAAAAAAACAGGTTTGGGCTGGACATGGCCATATTGCAGACTTGCGTATAGTCTATTACTTTGCTTTAATGAAAATTGTGTTAAAAAGACTATAGCGTCCTTATTCCAATCTGAATTGGCTATATCAAACATTCATACTAAATTTGAAGCACTTGTGACCGATAACAGAACTAAAAACATAATATGGATAACTCTGATAACAGCTTAGTACGGTAACCTTGATATTACGGTATCACACGAAACAGCTGCTAATATCTACTAGCTAGGCAGCCATTGAATAGCAACGTTGTAACGTTACCGGTGACATTAACATGGCTAGAAGTCACAGTGACGGCTCTGTTGTGTCATACATTTAATTCATTTGTAAATATATTCAGTAGATGATATTAGGGACATGGTTTACCTCAAATGACTGTTGGTTAGCTTCTTACTTTCATTTATTTGGAAGCAACCACTGCTAACTGCGAGCTGCTGTCGTCCACTTTGTTTACCTCCGTGATGCGTTGCAGAGACCTCGTAATATTGGGTTTATATAATCTCAGAAAGAGAGCTCTTCAATGTGCTGGATTAATTACACTTTTTGTTATTACTGTAAAACCCCAATGCAAAATCTGTTTTACGTTGATTTGCTGCCATAATGTTACGGCAATGCAGGAATTTAACACAATTTCCAGAAAGTGTAGCATGTACGATCTTTGATTTCAGATATTAGGGTTGTTTTTTTACCGAGTCGAACAGAGGGAAAAGTCACAGACCACAGCGAATTATGCTGCTCCCGTTATTGTGCTCCTGTAGCCTACATTATTGGTTGTTGTAACACTGTCAGATAAACAAGCTTGTTCAATGCATTCAAACGCGTCATCGAAGCCCAAGAGTTGGTCCTATTTGTTAGTTTATATAATTCCTAAACTGAAATTACTGACCATTGAGGATTGTACATCTAGAAATGCTTAAATAAACTGCTTAGATCTCCCCTCAATAAAGAATATAAACCCTTACCGTTTAATTGAAAGTATATGATAAAGGAATACTGAATGTGACATAAATTGATATAATCAGAAATATTATATTTCTTAGATCGCGATATCTCCTAAAACAAAATACATATATTTTAAATCAATTATTGATATTTATGCTTATAAATAATATCAACGAATATAATTTAATTCGAACTCAAATGAATGTGCTTTTTGTAAAATAATGTAGGATTTTGGAAGATTATCAAAATTGGTTAATAGATCATTTAATTATGCCAATATTAGACTATAGATATGTCAGATATGGCCTGTTACTGTAGGAGGTAACAATGGATTTTGTGTATAATTTATTTATACTGGCAAAATAATTTTTACACAAATGTAAACGGTTAAAGGTCCAACCCTCGTTTATCATTGAAACAATCTAAGAAAGCCCTATATTTATACAATTGTCTAGTAAACTTGAAACTTAATTAACTGGACCTAAAGAAATTAAAATAACACAATTTCATTATTTGTATTATTTCTGTTTATATATGTTTGTTATACTTTATTGTAATTTGTTCTGTATCAGCTCAGGCCTAAGTTTGTATATGTTGTGGAACGCACAAGGCCTTGTAAGGATTCTGCAATTTGCACACACAAAAAAATTAAGATGATTTAGCTACTTTTAAGTCAGAAAACCCTATCTCATATTTAGTCCTTAAAAACTTTACATATTTTCAGAATGGGTTCTCATCTTGATATCCATCCGAGTAGGCTATTAAAATTTTTGTAAAATGAGCAGGTATGAGCTACGACTTCTCTTGTGAATTTGGTCAAGTCAGTAGTAAAATTCCCTTAAATTAAAATTCTAAAAAAGCTAAAACTACTCTATCTGCAATGCAACTGGATAACGTAATCACCTGAATAATTCCACAGATCCACAACAAACAGAGCATGATTTATTTATTATTATCTTTATTGTCTAGTATAGTAGATACATGTTCCATACAACGAAAGGCAATAACTGGCAGCTGCAAAAGTAACCTTTTACTATGCTTCAAATTATTGCCTTTGTTCTTTGTTTGTTTGGTTCTTCGGCCATATTGTTGTCAAGGTAGGCTACTACCAGGCTGAAACGGGAAGAAATGATTTGGCTCTCAAGAAACTGCTGCACAAACATTAACAACATGCTATCGCCTCTAAAATAAGTTAATTGCTAAAGGATATTATCTAGAGATAATTTATTGCTGACATTTGTGCAGCAATAGCCAGAGAACCAAGGAATACATCACAGCTTCACCCATGTCTTGCAGACTAGCGCAAGGCCATCTGCATATCTTGTGTACATGTCATGTCTCAACAGTCCAAATCCCAATTTCTACATAAACATTTAGTTTGAATGACAAACAGCGTGTGACTGTAAAAAAGGACAGCAGACGTGAAATGTAATTTCACGTAATACCACAACTGTCATGCATCATAAAATACACGCAAAATAAAGTGACAAGAGGAATACACAAGTGGATTCTTAATTAAATAAGGCGTTTCTACGAGTTCAGGAAAAATGTTTCCAAGCGGCAGGGCGGTCCTTGTTTTCTCCGGGCACCGTTTTGTCTCAGCATGGTTGCCGTGTGCTCAGAGCACACGGCCGCATCCAATGCCTACAGTGTGTGGCCATGAACACCCTGGGGAAAGTGTCAACAGGCTGCCTGTTCGGGAGGTGGCAAGTATAACAACCCACAATGTAGAAGAACACGATGACAAGGCAAAGCGGTTGAATGTACGCGACTGTTTGCACAGGCACTTCCTGTACCAGTACGTTAGCGCTGGAAGCCTAAAACCTTAGAACCCCCCGAAACTGTGAGAGGGAGGGAGATCCCCCCCCCACAGAGGGGAATGACGACCCCCCCCCCCCACACACACTTCCTGCAAGCTACAAGAGTCACATGACCGCGGGCAGTCAAACCCCCCTGGCCGGTGCGTTCATGGCAACGGGAGAGGCGTCGTCATCGTCGTCACTGTTGGGGGAGGAAGAGGGGGAGGAGCTCCCGCCGTTCCTGGCGTCGAGCGCTGCCTCGTCCTGCGTCTGCCCCGCCCCCTGCCCCGCCCCCTCGTGCCTGCGCCTGTGCAGCCGCAGGCTCTGGGAGCGGCTGAAGCCGCGGCCGCACAGGTCGCAGGCGTAGGGCCGCTCGCCCGTGTGCAGCCGCAGGTGGTTCTTGAGGCTGGAGGCGCGCGTGAAGCTCTTGCCGCACGCGGGGCAGTCGAAGCGCTCGCCCAGGTGGATCTTCTCGTGCTCCCGCAGGCGGCCCGACTGGTTGAAGCCGCGGCCGCACGCGCCGCAGCGGTGCGGCTTCTCGCCCGTGTGCGTGAGCCGGTGGCGGTTCATGGCGCCCGAGTGCGCGAAGCTCTTGCCGCAGTCGGGGCAGGCGTACGGCCGCTCGCCCGTGTGCACCTTCTGGTGCCCCTTCAGCTGACCCTTCTGGGTGAACTGCTTGCCGCACAGCGGGCACTGGTAGGGCTTCTCCCCCGAGTGGATGCGCATGTGGATCTGCAGCGCCGACAGCTTGTGGCAGTCCCTGCCGCACAGGCCGCAGCAGTAGGGGCTCCGGGGGCTGGAGCTGGGGGGGCGGGGGGGCAACGCGGCCGGGCACGGGGGTGCGGGGGGGGCCGTGAAGTAGTCGCCGTTCCCGGAAACTACGGGGTGGGACGGAAAACACAAATTTTTACAAATGTAAAAGTAGAAATATGCTGTAAATGTGAAAAACATAATTGAAAATGTCTATAAATACAGTAAAAAGTACAAATGTACCCCCCCCCCCGGCTGTATTTCAATTGAAAGTTGGGAACTACGTTTCCCATTGAATGAATCACCTGTTTATCCAGCGGAAAAGAGGCTGTCTTACTAGTCTACAGACAGACAGACTACACCATCTAGTGGTGTGGGGAACACACTGCACCAGTGTAATCTCCTCTGAGAATGATCATTTAAAAGTATAATTACTGCCATCTAGAGGTTAGATCTCAACGCATGCATTAGTCCTGGGTATCTTTCTCACCATAGGACACAGGTGGCTTCACCGCACAGTCACGTTCCTGGCTTTGTCAAAAACAACACACAATGTACACTACACCCAAGGATTACAGCTCAGCAGCGTTTTGACAGTTAATATGTTCCACACCTGCTCCTATCGGAAATGTTGCCGATTGATTCAGGTTTAACTCGACGACATTGCATCAACCAATGCTCTGTAATAACGCGTGGCGAGTGGCGACCAAATCAGACTGAATCAGACCACATTGGTTGACTTACTGTTGGCGAGTCCATCATCCTCATCCTTCAGAGCGTGATCCTGGATCTTCTGTTCCAGCAGCATGGGCCTCTCCTCACTCCCCGAGGAGAGGCCTTGAACATCTGCCGATGCGGGAGCAGACACACACGGTGTAATGATCGCACGTGAGGCAACGACGGCTAACCAGCTAGCAATCTCATGCGTACGTACCGGACAGAAGGTAGTCTTCGCTCTCCTCTCTGTCGTCGGTGCTCACGGCAGGGCTGCAAACAGCATCGTCCAGGCTGTCTTCAGGTTCCCTCGCGTCACCCGTTCCCTGGGATGCTTCTTTGCTACGGTTGGGACTCCTGGAAGAAATGGCCGCCGCTTCACCCGTCGTATTGCAGCTGCCAGGAATCTGTATGAACAAGTTGTGAGCACAAAGCACACTTGGAATCACCAGATCTGAAAGCATTGTTCAGGATCACAGCATGATATCTGAATAGATTACAGCAAAAATGGTTGTGGAACTGCACCCCAGCGCTGAGCCTGGCTCCACCCACTAAATGCCTTTGAACAATTAGTCATGAAGCCAAGTGAGGGGAGGGGATGGGCTAAGAGGGGGGGACCCCCCCCCCATTAATTTTGATGTCGTTATGTATCACTTAAAACCAGTGAGGTCCCATAAAATATTAACACCAGCACTGATGTGTCTCAACACACTTAAGTCCAGTTACACTTGTTCATGCTAGCAGTAAATCACATGCTAGCTTGTAAACACAACTATGAACGTGTTTCTGCACTGCGTTGTGTTACAATTAAGCAATTTAGCGGACGACGCTGTCATCATTTGCAACTGACGAAAACATGGACCCGATATGCATCTCATTCGAAGATGCTTACAGGTAGGCCCCTGGAATAGAACCCATGACCTCCTTGGTGGGACACCCAGACCACTATCCTGTCACCAGTCGCTTGATGCTCTCAGTTCAGCGCCATTTTAGTTTAGCAGCAGGACAGATGTCCTGAAATCAGCCCTGCTCTTGGTTAAAATCAGTCTGCTCTAGTCTCGCAGAGCCAGCCTTTACTTGCCTAAGTCTGACTGGGACACACAGCTGGCTAATTGTATCAAGACCTGCCTATTGTATCTGTTAAAGGTGCTAATGTAAGCACTTTTTGTCAAGTTCACCAAATATCTCCTCGCATTTCGCTATTTTACAATTATATGTAAATGTTGAAAAATAATCCCATACTTCTACACGGCCCTGGCTCTGTAAATAGTAACATAAACAAAGTGGCGAACATCGCTCACGTCAACAAAAAACTACGCTTTTCTTCACAGTGCAGTTATATGTGTGAGGCAGCACCGCAGAGAACCGCGGAGCGATACAGTTTTCATCTGAGCTCGAAGCTAGCAAGAATGCCTGACCCTGCCTTTAAATTAGTATTGCTGGTTATTGCTCAAGACAAAACAGAAATCTTGAACATTTTAATTAAAGCACTCCGCACTTGTGTCGTACCAGAAGAATTTAATTTACAGTCTTGTGAGTGACAATGCTAACAGCCAATGAACATCTAGCCCACATCCTGATAATGCTGACACATGGTTCTCTGTGGCAATCTGCCAGGCTCATGTTCATGTGTGTAGTGTTACACACATCCTGAATATTCAACGTCTCAGCTTTCCAAAGTGACCTACTGCTCCTTCAACTGGAGAACTAAAACTACAAGCCACACCTCTACAAACAACCTGAATAGGAAAACGCATTCCCATCCTCACTTAGGCTGAATTCACTACAGAGAACATTTACATACAGCTATGGAAAATATTAAAAAACCACTGCAGCCATTTATATATATATATATATATATATATATTTTTTTTTTTTAAAGGTACAGTG
>JAODTR010003262.1:2871-12943 GCA_025399935.1 Amblyopsis rosae
ACACATGATCTAGCTTTAGCTTACCATCTCTGGTCAATACGGAACATTAAACACATGATCTAGCTTTAGCATACCATCTTTGGTCAATACGGAACATTAAACACATGATCTAGCTTTAGCTTACCATCTCTGGTCAATACGGAACATTAAACACATGATCTAGCTTTAGCTTACCATCTCTGGTCAATACGGAACATTAAACACATGATCTAGCTTTAGCATACCATGTCTGGCCAATACGGAACATTAAACACATGATCTAGCTTTAGCTTACCATCTCTGGCCAATACAGAACATTAAACACATGTCTAGCTTCAGCTTACCATCTCTGATGGCTCGTGCAGGCAGCTTGGCTTCTTCCTCATGTTCCTCATGTTCCTCTTCTTCACCGCTGCTATCAAGGCAGATCACATCCTGCTTGTTCAGGAGTGCGGGTATCAACTGAGAGACCTCCTCTAATCTCGAAGCAGCTTCCCCTGTTAATGAAATACATGCGAGGATAGACAGGGAAGATGTAAAGCTAGCCATAGCTTGAACATTTCCTTCAGCTAACCTAAGGTGTTAGCAGTCTAAATATGGATACCTTTCAGTGGTTTCTGTGACTTTTTTCCAGCCAAATGAATTGGCTGGAAAATAGTCACATGAATAATACTATTACTAATACTATTATTAACCAATAAAAGGCGCTTGTAAAAACTGTTGTATAAAAGCAATACCACACAGGTGGTGTGTTAGACTGATTATCAGCACGGCTGTTATTATCTTCAGCACTCTGCCTACGGCGTTGCACCTATGACCGAATCACAGCCGTGCGGATATTCAGGTTAACGCACAACTTTGCGTTATTGCTTAAATATAAGACATTAGAAATTTTGACCATTGGTGGTAAAGCTGGACATTTGATCAGAATGCTTTCAAATGCTTGCCATCGAGTTGGATTCTCTGACATCGATTTATGCCATAGCTTGAAAGGTGACTGATATATTAGCACTTCACTAGAAGTCTTCCAAAGCAACCACAGCAAGGGGAATAGCCCATTGAACATAGGAATGCTCACCTATGTGAGGCTCTGTCACAAGCGGGGCAGGTGTAGGATAGTCTTTCCTCTGCTGCTCCAGACGTTTCAGTCTCTCAAGCTCTTCCTGTTGGGCTGCCTTGGTCCCAGCTTCAAGCTGATGCTCCTTTAGTAGCTTTCTATAGGAGGTTCACATGTAAGCAAGGTTGAGCTACGGTGCACATTTTGACTTGGCTAGGCTTTGCTTTAACAATTACTATATGAAAACATACCTGATATTCTTTCTCATATGGGCAGGCTTAGAGGGCTTAGAGGGTTTGGAACCTTTGGGGGACTTGGAGGATTTGGAGTCCTTTTGCTTCTTTGTTTTCCTGGCCTTCTCTGGCTTGCTCTGGCTGCACTTCTCTGGGTTGGGGGGAGGCTGGGAACGAGAAGAGGGTCTGGATGGTCCTCTAGAGGAGGGACGGGATGGAGGCTGAGACGCAGGCTCAGAAGAAGGCTCTCCGGAGGTAGCTGATGGGGAGCACTCACCGTCCCGCGATGTTTCGGCATCTGGGTGCTCTGCAAGAGAAGTTGGACACTCTTCAACCGGTTTGATGTTCACAATTACTAATGCTATGTTAGACACTGATTATTTCAGAACAATGCATGCGGGTCAGTGTAGGTAACTTTGTGTCACTAACCAACTGAATCATCTTCATTGTCTCCATCATTGTCATCTCCATCATCTTCAACGTCTTCTTCCTCATCATTGTTTTCTAAATCATCCTCCTCTTCTTCACTATTAAGACTGGTGTCCAGGTCACTTTCTGAAATTGCCTCTTCAGACATGGTGTCCTACAGAGCTCTGATAGTATTACCTACACATCCTCATGAGGAGTCCTATAACAAATATAGAATCAAATATGAGCAAATATTACAAACGGAGATCGATATTTAAATAAAAAAATAATTTTGAGGGAAAACGTAATGCCCGCAAACCGACAGGAATAAAGAAAACATAGAACTCCAAAATAACAATTGATCATTCTTAGTGATATTTTGGTGTACCGGTACACACGTGGGATATAAGAGTAAATAGTTGGTGATGGAAAAAATAACAATGATATATGCTAACTACGCAGATACAACCTGATAATAGTTCTAATTATTGTTAATAGTATCCGAATTGCTTCATGGTTAAGAACTGCGCCACGGTATATACATATATTAGTTATATATTGGCTATTAGTGTAATATTTACTGTGATAATAGCTAAACGTGAACAGGTTCCACAATAACGAACCTATTACACAACGTCCATTGTCTATTCGTTGCTGCATACGAGGGTGGCTGGCAAGGATGCTAACGTTTACTGTCCAGCTTGCTTGTTGGCTGATGTAGCTAGCAGTCTCCAGCATCTTGTAATGTCACTTAGCTTAGCTAAACTGCATCAAGGCTAACGGGCTAAGATGCGTTAGCAAGATACCAGTTCAAATAACCATACAATAGTTGGGCTGCAGCCTTACCTGTGCACGTTAACTTATTACTTTGATAATATCAATTTGCGCCTGCAGTGCTGGCTATTCTAAAGAGGTATGTATGTACAGTATACTGGCAAATGTTGCTAAATTCCCTGTTTTTTCCAGTGTGACAATAAAGCCGTCCCCAGACAGATGGCGATGTAATTTGTAAATCGAAGGTTCCGGGTGTATGGGACTATGGGACATTGGTTGACATTTGGCCTGAGACTATAGTGTCAGTCAAATATAGCTACAATCCTATTTTCTGCCATAACTAGTCTCTGGGCAGGAGGCAATATAGCACGCAGTTGCACACATACACCACAATACATAAAATACATACCCGGAACCGGTAGAACAATACATTAATCTAAATTTATTTACATTACAGTACCAAGTATTTAAATGATATTAAATGCATTTTGAAAAGCTCCAGTTTTCTCATTATAATGCCAATATGCTATGCCTTACCAATATATCGTACTCATAAACAAACATACCACCCTTTGGAAAAGCATGTATAATCGGTTTGCGTGAACGGTTTTGTGAACATAAAATATAAAATATTAACTATTATTGTATTATAATACTCGATTATCTATTTTGTAAATAAATTACAACCCACACTTATTTTGGAGACACAACTTTACATATTTTATTTGCAATGCTGTGATGACGTGTATTTCATGCGTCAGTTCGTGCTGTCTTTTGTGTTTATCTTCGATAAACGAACAGATTCGCTATGGACCGTGAATGGATATAACAAAAAGTATTCACGCCAATCTCGTGAATATGGGTTTGGAAAAATCTTAGATATCAATATTCTCTGCATATTTGCAAATATGAACAAAGGTTGGCTCGAACTCGAAAGCGACCCAGGTAAGATATTTTGGCTGAAGGGTTAAGCTATATGGTATCGTACAGCTAAATGACGTTAGCTTGCGGTCTTGCAGTTACCGCTATTTTTACTCATTTTTAGTGTCATGCTGAATTATATATCACAGTGGATATTTACCTGGGTGTTTAGTGCTTTTAGTCAAGTATTCTTTAGCGTTTGTCTGCGGTCTACACCAAACACCCATAAAATAATGTTTTTAAATTTTTTTTTTTTAGTTTATTAGTCGAGTTGAAGTTGCTGTCTTATTACTTACATTACAGTTAGTACTGTAAAATGAACAGTAGCATTTGTACATGTTTGTATTGTACATATAATCTGTCACTCATTAAGCCATAAAGCTAATACTCTTGTTAATTGCAGGATTGTTCACTCTGCTCGTGGAAGATTTCGGTGTAAAAGGTGTCCAAGTAGAGGAAATATATGACCTTCAAAGCAAATGCCAGAGGTATGTATCTTGTAGCAAGTGTGCACAAATATATCTCAATACATGTAATTGTGATGCAAGTCGCTAATGTCGTTGCTGATCAGTAGATCTAGTTGTTCTGCCTTATGTTTAACCCACCACGATAATTATTTTGCATCTGTGTGTGATGATTTATATGTGAAATATACTGTAGGCTCCTGCACCCCTTGTACTCATTATGTTTTTTCCCTCAGCCCTGTCTATGGATTTATTTTCCTGTTCAAGTGGATTGAGGAGCGCAGGTCCAGGAGGAAAGTTTCTACTCTGGTGGATGAGACCTCTGTCATTGATGAGGAAATTGTCAATGACATGTTTTTTGCACATCAGGTACAATGTTGCTATAATACTGATATGGCATTACTATGTCCTCTTTGCAGGTTTGAGATTTCATAAACTGTCATAAATCCTCACCAGACATTTAGCCATATACAAGTATGCTGTTTGATTTAATTCATTAATGTTTTCAATCATTGCTTTGGTGGGAGAATTGCCATGTATGTGACATTGCTTGGTGTTTATTTTATTTCACCAGCTGATACCAAATTCCTGTGCCACACATGCATTGCTGAGTGTGCTTCTAAATTGTAGTGGTGTTGAGCTTGGCATCACCTTGAGTCGCATGAAAGCTTTCACAAAAGGCTTTAGTCCAGAGGTAAGTTTTTTTTTCTTAGTCCGTGGGTACAGTCTTAATCTGATTCTTTGAAACATATCCTGTTCAACATGGGTATACTGATTAAAAGCCTTACTTTAGCACTTAATTTATTTATTTGACCCTCTTTATAAAAACAATTTAAAATAACTTAAGCCCTTGCTACTATCTATGTCAGTCATGTTGAAACCTTTAAACCAGAATCCCCCAACATTAGTCCAAAATGTGGAAATAAGGGTAACTTGTCACAAATATTTTTTTTATAGCTTAACATTAATGAAGATACTTGTTGAAGTAAAAATGCCTGCTGCATAATTACTTAGTTTCAAATCACATTTTGAGAACTATTATATAATTGTTATTTTATCTGTCACACACAGCACACATTTCTGTGTTCTCACATCTATTTATTTATCTGTAGAGGTGGTAGATTTGACACTTTGACCCACCCTCCTAAACTAATCATATAATCAAGGAAAGGAGTATTGAAGAGCACGTCTCAGGTATAATGGGCATACACCATTATAATTCACCAAAATGCAATGGTTACATAAATAACTAGCTAACACGTTTCAGCTGTAAGCCTTCATCAGAGCGGGTTCCAATAAATGTAATGGATCCTGATTTGATCATATTTATCTTTCAGAGTAAAGGTTATGCTATAGGGAATGCCCCAGAACTCGCCAAAGCACACAACAGTCATGCAAGGTAGGTGGCAACTGGCAAGCAAGTGGCTGTATAGTCACATGCATGTGTTTATAAGATGTCTTTCATGATAGGGGAATAGAGCTGAACTGACAGACACAATTACCTTGTTTTGGTAGACCTAGTACTTTGTGTGGGCATCACATTTGCAAGCCCCTTTCTATTCTCTTGTTTCTATGGAGACCGGAGCCGAGGCACTTGCCGGAGAAACAGAATGGAATCAGTGCTGTGCGCACCATGGAAGCGTTCCACTTTGTTAGCTATGTGCCTATTAAAGACCGCCTCTTTGAGCTTGATGGCCTCAAGGCTTACCCCATTGACCACGGTAAGACTGAATCCTGATGGCAAAATCATTAGCGCTGTTCTCCCTTTCTCCCACTGATTTGGCTACAATTCAAAGCATGTGTGCCAAGTATCCTTAGGAAAGAGTAATTGAAGTTGTAAATGGCATGTGGTAGGGCCGTGGGGAGAGGAGGAGGAGTGGACGGATAAGGCCCGACGGGTTATTATGGAGAGGATCGGGCTGGCCACTGCTGGGTGAGTCCTGAAGCTTTCCTGATGGTCCAGATTCACATGATCATTTTCCACAACGCTCACTTGTTTGTGTTCTCTCCCAGTGAGCCATACCACGACATTCGCTTCAATCTAATGGCTGTGGTACCTGACCGGAGGATTAAGTACGAGTCCAAACTGGAAATACTAAAGAGAAATCGACAGACTGTCCTCGAGGGGTTGCAGCAGGTCAGCAAGGGGAGCTGGTCGATTATGGGATTCACTGATGAATTCACTGCAGGCAAATTGACTCCGCCTTTTGTTGAATAAGGGCACTGAAAACACAGATTGCATAGGAATTCCTTTCAGACAAACATTGTAAAGAATATTGAGGTACCTGCAAGTGTTTGCAGGCTATAAACCCTTTTGGCTACTCTGTGCTTTTAAATATATAATTCAGTTACAAGTGTAAAAGCAGTGTACAGTGGAATGTAATGTGAACTGCCCGTACGTCACTTTCATTGATAAATGCAACTGTGTGCACAGATTGACCTTAGAAATGAAATAAACTGCTCAAACAAAAGCCCAAATCCTTGGTGGACACATCATACAAGTAATTTGAATAGGAACAGCCGAAGTGTGTGTGCAGTAATCAACAAGAGGCCCGTCTAACCTCATTAGTAGTGCCCCAGTGATTGTTCCCAGGGAGACTTGACATGTGTGTTCTGTTTGATCTCCAGTTGATCAGACTCACCCAGCCTGAGCTTGTTCAAGACAAGAAGCAGCAGGATCCTCCTTCTCCCGAGGATACCGCTGGTGCTATCAAGAAAGAATCAGAAGCACAGCCGCTTTCATCACAAGGGAGTGAGCAGATTTCTTCATTTATGCTTACCATGTTCCCCAAGCCTTTTGTGTAGACATGAAAACCATAAATACCAACTAGCACAAACATTCTGCTGCAAGTATCTTTCTTGAAGGACTTGCTGAAGTGAATTGTGTTGTGGATCCAGCAGATCAATCAGGAGTCCAAGCTCAGCCAGGTACTGGTCCTGCAGGCAACTCTAAAACCACGTGTAAAGTGCCAGTACCCACTGGAGCCAGTTCCCAACCAGTCACTAGTCCCAGCCCCATTGTACAAAGACTACCTGCCTTCTTGGATAACCACAACTATGCAAAGTCCCCCATGCAGGTAGGTAGTGGAGGAGAACCCCCTACACAGCTTCCTAGTGTCTGGGTGCCCTTTAGAGACTCTGTAGCACAGAGGCTTTCATACATTTCTGATAGAGCCGGCCAATATAGCAGACAACCGATAAAATCTGCTTACAAGAGCTTTCTACAGATACATATATCAGCATTTAAGTCTGGCCGTTGTTAGCGAGTGAGTGTTCGGCACCATTGGATTTGTTAATCATATTTATCAAGACCGAAGGTGTTAAAGATGAATGTTGCACTGGACTAGTGGTGGCTATAATATTCCATTATTTAATTACAGGAGCTATTATAGCAACCACTAGTTGCCCCTAGCCAATCAGGTGGCCAATCAAGTGGCATTGTTTTTCTTTTATTTTTAGGATAGAGCTGAAATGGATTGCTTCCAGGAGAATGTCTTATCAGATTGTTAATGCATTAGAATCATGTGTAGTACCAAGTTTCCATTCATTCTGTTCATTCCAGCCACTGCGCATAAAGATAAGAGATAAAGATAATGGATAAAGATACATTTTTGTTGCTATTGCTTTGCTATTGTAACAATGAGTACGGTATGTGAAATTGCACAGCAAAAATTGTATTTGTGTTACATCTTGGCATGCATGAATTCTAGGTGTGTTATTATGTATGGTAGTTTGTATGGTTATTTTTCGTTATCGCCTTACAGCATTGCTCAAATTTAAAGCTGTACTGTCTTTCAAGAAGGTTGTTAAATATTTTTAAATGTTTGTAATAGTCAGACTGGTAGGAATAGATTAGGAATATCTCCCCACCTGATTAAATCTGACATTGACTAACTTGATACATGATCAAAGAATAAGATCCAGATTTAATGTTTTTCATTGATAAAATAAATTTATATTAATATTAGTTGATATATTTGTTAGCCCATTGTTGATGTCTGAATCAGGTGGCGTATGGAGGCGTGTCAGCCGCTCTCCTTATATTATTGGCCTCTTCTATATTGTGTGGCCAACAGGAAGAGGAGGACCTTGCTGCCGGCGTGAGTCGCTCCAGGATGTCAGGCCCTCCCCAGCGGCCGTATTCTGATGATGAGGATGACTATGAAGACGAAGAAGAAATAACGAACCCAACAGGCGCGTCTAGCAGGTCAGATGGGTTTTCCTTGCTCAGGCTAAAGTGAAGTCCGTAATGAATGCACTTTCTCATTCAGCGGACTGTTGTCGTTTAGGTTTCGACGCAAGGCAAGCCTGCGCTCACGTTCAGGCAGGGTGGGCGGCGTGGAGAGTCAGATTGCCCTCAGCGTTCTGGCGGAGAAGCTAAAGAAGGAGGTGCAGAGGAAGGACGCGCTGACCACGCCCCTGTCGGTGCGCACAGAGGGCCGCACCGGCGGCGTCTGCATCACGGCGGCGTCGCAGCCCTCGCCCACGCCCAGCAATGAGAGCACGGACACGGCCTCGGAGATGGGCAGCGCCTTCAACTCGCCGCTGCGCTCGCCGGCGCGCTCCCAGGCGGCCACGCGGCCCTCCAGCCCTGTGGCCTCCCATCTGTCGCGCGTGCTGTTCGGGGAAGACGAGCTGCTGCGGCTGGACTCCAGACACAACCGCGCCGTCCGAGAGCTGGGCCCGTCTGTCACCATAGCCCTCCTCCACCTGCAGGCAGATGGCGTCATCTACGCTCTCCCAGCGTCCAGTACGTCATCAACACCTTCTCATACATGTGACCGCAGCTTTCTGGCCAAAGCCAATTAAAAAGCCCTGTTCTCCAGTAACTTTTGAGCAATTTGACAATTTCCCATTGATTGATATTGATAACAACATTGTTTTAAGAGAAGCATGATTTATTCGCATGCATAACCACTACAGTACCCACAATCCTACAGTGCAACCGTGACGTCTCTGATTGGTACAGCTGGCTTTCCTCGTGATACCATACTGATCTCGTGAGCTTTATTTGGCACTTCAGAGCCGCTCGGAACTCAGCGAGGTTCGGTGCTCTCTGTTACCACGGAAATGCTTTAAACCCCGCAAAGTCATGTCGGCTAATGAGTATTACTAGCGCTGAAAAGTACGATTGTTTATGTTACAAGTAGAAATAATATTTAAATTATTGTATTATACTATTATAAAGGGTAACATATACAAAATATTTTAACTAATTAAGAAGAACCAAGGAAGAATATGCATTTTATGGGATTGGCAATGGGTTATGGGATACACAGTTCCTTCACTATTAAAGTTATGTACACAGTCTTGTACCTTTTGCCTTTTGCCATATTTTATACATTTTTATTTGCTCCGAATCAAATTGTTTATGGTCACGATCACTCTCGTAGCTGGATGGCTTGGTTCCAGGCTTTAAATACTTTTATATAAGGATTTTATGAAAAGTCAGAAAATTAAAATTTGCTTCCGGCATCAGAACCCCAAAAAAAGTGGGCGGTCACTGTTACGCTGTATAGTTCATTCTGAGATTCTCCACTATAAGAATCTATGCCAGCTCATATTTAACCAGTGTTCTCCTTTATCGGTTACTGTTGCTTTTGCTGACTGTGTGAGTGTGACCTGTACTAATCCATGAATATGCCTTTATCCTATTGTGCTGCGTTATCCTGTTGCCTGTGCAGTGGACTCTGCTTCTGACGGCATTAAGAGGCCTTGCACTCCGCAGAAGAGCAAGTATGGAGGAAACACAGCTGGAGAAAGTGAAGAGGCCAAGGAGGGTACGTCTGTGGAAGTGAAAGAGGAGGTGGGCAAAGACGGAGCAGTCAGTCCTAACAAGGAAAATGTCAACTCTATGGAAGTTGCAAGCCGCAAACCCCCTGGGGACAAGTATTCTCCTAAAGTAAGTCCAACCACCTTTTCACATTTGCCCTCTCTCAGGCCCTCGTGGTTCTTTGAGCTACATTGATTCTGCTTCCATTGACATTTACAGCAGACCTTGTATAAACATTAGCTCTACTATGTGAGGTACATTGTTCTCCCCGTCTCTCCCAGGAGCTTCTTGCCCTGCTTAAGTGTGTAGAGGCTGACATCTCCAATTACGAAGTGTTTCTTAAGGAGGAAGTTGAGAAAAGGAAGAAATACAAGGTATGCTCTATTCCAGGGGTTCCCAACGACCGGGCCCCGGACCGGTGCCGGGCCGCAAAGCACTACCCACCGGGGTGTGGGTAGCTAAA
>JAODTR010003263.1:0-12943 GCA_025399935.1 Amblyopsis rosae
TCTCGGGTACAAGCGGCCGAAATGGGTTTTCTCAGAAGGGTGGCTGGCGTCTCCCTTAGAGATAGGGTGAGAAGCTCGGCTATCCGTGAGGAACTCACAGTAGATCCGCTGCTCCTTTGCGTCGAAAGGAGCCAGTTGAAGTGGTACGGGCATCTGGTAAGGATGCCCCCTGGGTGCCTCC
Organism: Amblyopsis rosae; assembly: GCA_025399935.1. Classification (NCBI taxonomy): domain Eukaryota; kingdom Metazoa; phylum Chordata; class Actinopteri; order Percopsiformes; family Amblyopsidae; genus Amblyopsis; species Amblyopsis rosae. The sequence goes on from JAODTR010003263.1 coordinate 182, forward strand.
CTTGGAATTAAATAGTTCAGGCCTGTATTTGTTTTAATCTTGATGATTACAATTTACAGTACAGCTCATGAAAACCCCAAATTCAGCATAGTATTGTGAAATAGAGCAGTATTGATGTAAATGGTCTCTCAGTCCAGATCAGTAGGCTTCACAATCATGGGGAAGACCGCTGACTTGACAGTCGTGCAGAATACAGTCATCGACACCTTCCACAAAGAGGGAAAGCCTCAAAAGAGATTGCTAAAGAAGATGACTGTTCAGACTGCTGTGTCCAAGCACATTCATAGAAAGTTGAGCAGAAGGAAAACCCAAAACCCATGGTATGATAAGATGCACAAGCAACAAGGATAACCGAAGCCTTGAGAAGATTGTCAAGTGAAGGCCATTAAAAAATTTGGGGGAGCTTCACAAGGAGTGGACTGAGGCAGGGGGCAGTGCATCAAGAGCCACCACGCACAGACATATCAAAGAAATGGGCTACAACTGTCACATTCCTTGTGTCAAGCCACTCCTGAACCAGAGGCAATGTGAGAAGCGTCTTACCTGGGCTAAGGAGTCGCTGTCGCTCAGTGGTCCAAAGTTCACATTTCAGATGAAAGTACATTTTCCATTTCATTGCTTGAAATCCTGTGTGAAATTACCAGTCAGTGATGGTTTGGGGAGCCATCTTCTGGTGTTGGTCCGCTGTGTTTTATCAAGTCCAGAGTCAACTCAGCCATCTACCAGGAAATGCTTCCTTCTGCTGACAAACTTTATGCTGATGCTGATTTCATTTTACAGCAGGACTTAGCACCTGCCCACACTGCCAAAGGTACCAATACCTGGTTCAATGACCATCGGATTACTGTGCGGATTGACCAGAAAACTCACGTAATCTGAACCTCATAGAAAATGTATGGGAAATGGTCAAGAGAAAGATGATGAAACAAAGAACAATGTAAATGAGTTGAAGGCTGCTATCGAAGCAACCTGGGCTTCCATAACACCTCAGCAGTACCACAGGCTGATTGACTCCATGCCACACCGCATATATGCAGTAATTTGTACGTATTAAGGCTGATCAACTAAGAATTATTGCGTAAATGACAACCGGTGCAAACACCATGGAGGCAGCAGTATTTGAGTGAGAAGTTTTTGTGTTTTAATGGTTTAATGGAGAGTCGTGACGCAAAGCAGTTTGACGCAAATTCAATATGATGGAATTAGAGGTGTTGAGGAAGAGACAAATAAACATTTTGGAGAGCTCCTGCAAAGAAGTGAATGTAACAAGGAAAAACACCATAAGGGACAGTATATGTGAGAAAGTAAATGCATTAGGTAAAACAAAAAGGATATAAATAAATGAAAGATGGCTAGACTTAACCCTCATGTTTGGGGTCAGTGAGACTCCATATATAAATGTGCATAATGTAATTTTTTAATTTATTTGTATTTTTAAGGTTAGCTATAGTTAACTCAAAACGATTCAACTTCAGTCCCCAATAACAACACACACCTACGCCCCCCACCCATCCACCAACACCAACACATACACACACGCACACACACACCCATAGACCCACACACACACACGTATTCCCGATGTTATACAAGCCTATTGTACTGTAAGTGCTGGGAAGCAGATATTCAAAGTCTTATATACAATATTCAATATCAAGTTTCATGCAGGTGTGCTAGATTATTCTAAGGAAAACAATGTAGCTCAGTCCCAAGAGCCAACCTGGCGCTATGCACCTTCCTTTCAAACATATTAAAAATAGATACTGTCGCAATCACCTGACGTAGCTTTTAGGCTTGATAGATCACATAGTAGTAAATAAATGTATTTGCATGTTCCCCTCCCATTATTTTTCACAATAACAATGAAACACCCCTAATTGCATATTCATTAAGGCAAACATAGCAAATTAAAAATATATATATATCCTGCTCATTGACCCTTGTGTGGAGGTAACAGCTGAGACCTTACTACCTGGCAACCATGTCCTCCATCTTGTCCAGTGACACACACACACACACACAGAGAGAGAGAGAGAGAATGTGCTGGCCAGTGAGTTTTCCCACTATTTTGAAAATAGCACCAGTTTAATACCCCTCCATCTTTCAATCGCAAAGCTTATCAGTTTGTTTGTTATCCTTTTGTCTGTGGTTTGTGGGATGTTCAGTTGTTCCTCCTTTTTCCCTCAAAGCTGTTTTATAATCCTTTCACTCCGACACAGTTACTCGACCTGGGGAAGGCCCGAGTTAGCAGTTGGTGTGAAAGGGTCAACCCACATGCCCATTCATGCACCCCACGACCTGTGTCCAACTCAGCTCGGCTCTGGTATAAAAGATGAAGACATGGCTTAGTCTCCCACTTGGGTTAGAAGTGGGAGATGTAGCCCTTGTTTGCATCATAGGCAGGACATGTTCTAGTAAATTCACACACATTATTATTATTATTTTACAATGGAGACGGCACCAGTTTTTTCACTCATGTGTATACAGTGATGCGATAATGGTAAATGGACTGCATTAATAAAGGTTTTTCCCAACCTTCTGGCCACTCAGAGCGCTGTAAATTTTTGCCTCACATTCACCCATTCACACACACATCCTCACACCGATGGTGATAGCTGCCGTGCGAGGCGCTACCTAACCACCGGGAGCAGTGGTTAGGCGTCTTGCTCAAGGACACCTCGACACTTGGTGAGGAGTTAGCAGGGTTCAAACCAGTGACTGGATCACCCACTCTACCCACTGCATTAGTGCCGCCCTATAAAAAGATATTCGTATAATATTCTTGTCTTATGGTTTTGGCCGTTTTGATGAACCTCATTGGTTACAATTGCAAATTTAGAAGTGTTGAATGTAATGCGGGCTATGGGAAGCAGTGCAAGTTACCCCACGTTAGTGGCCAGGTTTTTCCCCTTTATTTTCCCCTTTATTTTCCCCTTATTATGATTTGAATATGCCCAACCGCATGTATGTAGCACCTGCATTCAATGCCTTATGTCTGATGCAGGTTGTGGGCATAAAAGGGGTATAATTCTGTCTTTTAATATTAGTGACTAGAGTAGACAGTGTGTGTGTGTGTGTGTGTGTGTGTGTGCGCGCACACGTGCATGCGTATGTCTGTGTGAGTATGTGTGCAGTGGCAGAAGTTGCCACTGGGGATTAACAGAAGGCCTTGAATTGTGTAGGACATATTTATTAATGAATAATTTTAATTGGACAACCTCTCATTGCTATTTCCACCCTCTAACAACCAAAGTCACATTTTGACAATGTGTTATCAGAGAGATGGTAATGAGCCTTCCATTTCTCTGTGTGTGTGTGTGTGTGTGTGTGTGTGTGTGTGTGTGTGTATGCACGTTTACAGTGTGTGTGAATCGTGGGGGTTGTCACAGAGCTTTGGTAATTTAAGTGTTTTGTTGTTGTGAGTGTCTCCTACTCTGTCATTATGTGCGAGCGGATAACGGCTCGCCAAGGAGTTGAGGTTAAATATAGGCTCACGTAAGATTTGAGCTTCGTCACTAGTTGCTAGGTGCACAGCACTCAGGCACATGGTAGTAGACAATGTTGTATTCCTGTTTATTCTGCACTGGATGCTTTGAGAGGAACAGGCTCAGAAAAGCTTCCGATGTGCTTTTCAGGTGCGTATTACACAAACCAGAGGTGAGAGTAGCCATGATATTGTCGTACCAGCCATTTGTCAGGCATCGATACCGTGCAGTGGCACAAGCGACTCGAAGGAACGCGTGCCATTTAAATGCATTACGGTGCTATTACCATTACTAGTGCTATTCTGACAAGCCCTTACGCGGTGCGCAGTAACGCTGCGCCGCGGCTCTTGACTATTCCGCTTACTACGAACACGCCCCTGTTCTCACGCACACACACACATCCACAAAGTCCCCCACGTGGCTGTGTGACGTCAGCAGATGGGATTTCCCACGCCATGCAAGAGGCTAAGACAGTCACTACAGACACTGTCACTGCCTGGTTGCCTCACCACGCCGCAGCTCTCTCTACTCAATTCCTTGTTTCGCTTTGTCCCCCCGACTTGAACTTTCACAGCCAAGGAAAAGGACCTTCCTCTGTGTTTGACATTTTGTCATTGGTTTTCATTGTGTTTAATCTTTTCCTCCGGTCAATGTACAGCTGTGTATTTGTCATACTTAAGATACAGTAGCTTATTGAAATGTTGTTCGGTAAATAAACGTCCGCCTTCTTTAAGCAGCTCTTCCAGCCGTAAAACAATTTCTCGATGTCTCTGTGTTTTTCTGCATTCCTACATTCATGACGTTGACCCGCTTACGGAAGACAAGGCGGTATATGGCCAACACGTAAGCAATGTAAACAAACAAGACCTTCCAAGATATGCTTGGTATGTCGCCAAGCTGCTGCTGGTATGAAATACGAGCAGCAGTCACCCTTGATGATAGGTGGAGACATTTGACTGTTAACCAGGGTTATACTTTCCCGAATGAACATTGAACCAAATGATCAAAATTTAAGTCAGCACCTCTTAGCAATGGGCTATGCTGCGTAATAGCACGCAGAAGGGGAGTGAGCATGTGTGTGCATGTGCGTGTGTGTGCACGTGCGCACTGCACAGTGTAGTCCAGTCCAGTTATTGCAGGCAACCCAAACACAGATGGTGTGGAGCGATACCACATACCAGAGGCATTGTTTAGAGGACGGCAAGCCGGAGGAGATAATTGACAGGCCCATCCCCCCTCTGTCCACCTTCCCTCTGTTTCTTTATTCTAGCCCTTCTTTCATAGCGCTGCACATGAACACATGCACATGAACACATGCACACGCACACGCACACACACACACACACACACACACACAGACAGGCTTTGCCAGGCTTTCTTTTCTCACTGTGACCACTTGCTTTTCTACTTTTCACACACATTTTCTGCCTCTATTCAATATTCTATATTCTCTCTCTTTTCTGTCTCCCTCTTGTCTTTTCCCTCTCTCTCTCTCTCTCTCTCTCTCTCTCTCTCTCTCTCTTTCGCTCTCTCTCACTCTCTCTCTGTCTCTCTTCCCTTCCCTTCCCTCCCTCTCTCCCTCCCCCTTCATTTCACCCTAGCAGCAGAGCCCTGCCTGGGCTCTGATTGGTGGATGTCCTGTCTTTGTGCGCTATCTGTAGCATGACGTCTCTCAGGCGAGCGTGGTGCGCATGTGTGTGTGAGTGCAAGTGTGTGCGTGCGGTTGCTCACAACTGTATATGTTTAACAGAGGGGAAGGAGGGGGGAATGAGGGGGGAAGGCGGGTCACTCATATCCCGTATGCAGGCAATTTGGCTGAGAGAGGGAGGTTCTGTGTAGCGCAGTGGTGAGAGTGATCACTGGAGGCTGGCTTTGAGAAGAAGGAAAAGAATCCCTCTTCTGTGTGTGTGTGTGAGTGTGTGTGTGAGAGCGTGTCTTTGTGCACACGCGTGCCCGTGTATGGTAGACCTATTGGCGTGCTAGTGGTGGAGAGAGGGAGGGGGTGGAGAGAGAGAGAGAGATAGAGAGAGAGAGAGAGAGAGAGAATGCGCGTATACTAGCGCTCATGTAAAATAGGATTAAAAACACAAGATGGCTTCCTGAATGGACTGTAGAACAAACGACAGACAGACAGACAGGCAGAGAGAGAAGAGAGAGGGGCAGAGGTGAGAAGAGAGGGAGACGGAGGTTTCTGATGGGGATACGACCGGCTGGTGGAGTAGGCTACACATCAAGGCATCTAACACACTTGGAGGGTAAATATTAATGAACCCAGGAACGGATGGATGTTGGCGGAAAGGGGAGAGACTATTCTGGGATTATTGGAGTGGGAAATGAGAGGGGAGGGGTTGCAGAGACTAAGGCTTCGGCTCAAGACACAACACAGCCGGCATGTTGTATTTTAACAGCTAGACGGTGTGTGTTGTGGGAGGGGGGGGCTTGTTGGCCCAGATAAGACCGTATTATTGTTGTATTCTTTTAATAATTAGCTCTGCTCTCATTAACCTTCTTAACGTGCTGTGGTACATTCTCCTTGCCCTTGTTGTTGCTAGCAGTCACTGATTAACTCTTACTTTGGCTTGTTTTCCTGTCATAGCCCTGCACTTGGTTGCAGGCTTTTACGCTGTGCCTACGCTGGAGAGAGACGGGCACTACAAAATATGAATGGAGGCATTACATAATTCTATAATTAAAAGCGGAATCCTCTGTCCGTCTCTTGTCTGTACTCTCTGGCAGTAGCTGGAAGTGCCTGTTTGCCATCTTGGGAACAAACGAGGTGTTGCGGAGGTTCTTGAGTTGATTTTGTGTAACGTAGGTGTTGAGGAGAATGTAACCTCCTGCTGTTCTGACCGTCACGTTCAGGGTTCTTGTCGCATTATTCTATTGATTGTTATTCTCTACCCCTCCCACCTCTTTCTCTCTCTCTCTCTTTCGCTCTCTCTCTCTCTCTCTCTCTCTCTCTCTCTCTCTCTCTGTCTCTCTGTCTCTGTCTCTCTATCTCTCTCTCTCTACCTGTAAAGGTGGGATTTTTTGAAGACAACAACAGAGACAGCTTGGTAGACCCAGAACTGGCATCTGAGGTAAGACGAGGCATTATTGGTCCCTGTTGGTCTGTGTATGTGTTTTGTGTGCATCTGACTGTGGCTGTGAAGTCCACATTGGTTCATTGTGAAACCAGCTCCTTGTCCATTTGCATGTTTACCTTGAGTGTTTACACAAGTACGCGTTTGAATGTGATGTTAGTGTCTTGCATATTCCTATATCGCACCAAGAAAATTACGCTATGGGTCGGCAGTGTTTTCGCTACACATATCAAAGCCAGGTCAGCGCTTGACTGTGTGAACCCATGTGCATCGCTGTCATAGTCTGAGCTCATTAAACGAACCCCGACGTCACTAAGAAGAGAACTCTTATAGTGCACATTAGCCAGCTCCGCTCCTGGCCAGATTGACTCGCCCAGGTATCCTAGCTAATGTTTTCCCCGGCACGCTGAGGTGAGATGTGTAGCGCGGCGTCCCCGGTTTAAAGAACCCCACGCTGCCCGCTGATTGGCGCCAGAGCTAGGCATGTGTTGAGACAAGCGAGTGAGGGAGGAGCTGTAGTAGAACTAGGAGAGGGAGGAGGAATCCTGCGCTGTGGCTCAGGAGCCAGGGGGCCGTCCTTCCTTTCTCCCGAACTTCCGGAGTCAAACGAGGTAAAGGGAGCAGAAGTTAGTGGGTCACGCATGCGCGCGCCGGTGTTTCTACGCGTCTGCCACTGTGTGTTTGTGGATCGTCGTAATCTGTTGCCACCGAGCGCTGCTGTTCCCTGGGTTTGCCGCGCTGGGGCATGCTTACTTGTATATTCAGGGGACAGATTCCACGGCACGGGTTCACAAGAAGGGGATTTAGCTGAGGCCAAATGCGGCACATCCATTCACAGCAAACTGTTGCGTAATCAAGCCCTGTACCGTGATTCCTAGAAATGCAAACCACAACAAACTTTATGGGTATCCTACTTGAGCGCTATAGTTTTGCAATGTGCTTGTGAATATAGGTCAGTCAGTGAGGTTCAAACCTCAAATCCAGCTAGCTCAGATCTGCTTACATATAGTTTACCTCAGAGAAAGTTGTGATCCACCTGCATGCGACAGACTGTTGGTGTGTTTACATGTTAAACACCATCCGTGTACTTGCAGGAAAACTCAACACTGGGAGCTATAGATCTGAGATAGTTGTCCTCTTGACGTTTGTGGCATTGCTAAGCTACTGTTTGCTAAATGTTGTAGTGCATGTGGTTTTAGAGTGATTGTCCTCAATGTACAGTTGCTCAGTCATTCCCCCTGTTACACTGTCAACACAAAACCCTGCTTACAGTCAATATGCAGGATTCAACTAATTCAACTATGCAGTCCCTTCAGACAAATGCTACCATGCTGCCCGCATGCTTAGCTGGTTAAAGCCTGGTCTACTTAGTGCTTTCTGCCTTCTTTCATGTTTTACAACATTTCCTTAGGCAACGTCTGGTTGGCTTCCTTTGCCGTTAAGGAAACTTGGAGAGGAAAGTGGCTACAATAAGATACACAGCATTTCCTCTTTGGTGATCCAAAGAACCTTACATAGTGGTCATGTAGAGGCAGAAACACCATCTTTGGAATGATGATATATCAACAGTTGGAAACTTTATGGTTCACCTTCCGCGGGATTCCCGCTCTTGGTGAGAAAGAGTTAACAGTGACCTAGTTTCCGTGGCAACACTGAATGACGGATGACATTATTGTTGTAATTTTAGCTTAGGCCCATCCTCCAGCGTTGGTCACATGACCCGGTAGCAGGCGCACTACAATGTGCGTGTGGTGAGCCAAGCATGGCTATGTGTTTATAGTACACACACACCAAGTGCAGGGTTTGACATCACCCTTTCCCGTTTGCTTTCAGTGGTTTTACTGTGCTGTACTGTACAACTTTGTCATAATTCCCACGATGTAGACGTGGGTCGTACACATTTGCGTTGATACGATGCTAGGAAAATAGTACTTTGTGCTGCTGGCCAATGAACATTTTGATTATGAACATAATGTACTGTAAATGTAAAAACTATTGTTGTGTCGTTCACAACAATTTGAGGGCACAGTTCAATATTAAATGACCATCTGTGAACAGTAATCATATAAAGCACAAGCTATCATGGAGACCTGATATTGTGTTTGTACATATTTAACGATAACCTGCCAAGCAGGAAGTGGCAGCGCCCAGCAGCACAACGCTATCAGGGGTTGTCATGTTTGATCTCTAATGAATGGCACCTAGCACACATTTGCCTCTGTACGGCCTCATCCCTCACTGGTGCTCCAGGATGGGCAGGCTCTAAATTCCGTCCTGGATCACTGCTGTGTGTGGTTCTCTTGTTGCTAGGCGAGAGCGCCTTTGAGCCACCTGGTGCTCGAGTTAATAAAAAATGAATGGAGACAGGGGGAGGTTCCCTTATATGTTGAGCATTCTTGAATGGTCTCTGTTGGTTGGGGTGTATGCAGGGAATCCTATGGATTAGGTGAAACAGTCCAAAATACAGCCCCTAAAAGAGAACTGCTACGTTTTATATAACAGTGTTAGAAGGTTCATGGTGAAATATTGAGGCAGACATATATGAAGACCCCAAGACATTTGTCTAAATTGTTGTTTGTCATTTTCCCGTATATTAATGCAGGACTGTGATGGATAGTGATAGTGGTGGTTTTCTGTCACTGTGGGCACACGCTGGCCCTTTAAGACGGGTTATGCCTGGCTTGAACATATGGGGAGCTAATCTTAGCGCAACTCCTGAGAGAGACAAGGTTGGCAACACGCCACTGTGCATGGCTGGGAAATATAGTTTTTCTCTTTGGTTTGGTTTGTTTTTCTCCTTCCATTTCTCTCATTTTATTATTTATATATACATTTTATTATATATATATATTATTGAAACAAGCATTAGTGACCTCTTTGAAGATTATGACTTGACTGTTTTGTCAGTTTGGTCTGGACTAGGCAAGCACACACGCTGGTGAGGTACATCATGTGTTGTTTGGGAAGACCTCCCAAACAAACCTTCCATCCACTTCCCATTCTCTATCTGCCTCAGCAAGCTTTGTCCCAGCAAGGTTTGTTCTCCTTCGCTTGTTCTGAAGCTCCATCACAAAGAGCAGCCTTTTAAAAACCCACACCACCCCCCTAACGCCCCCCCTCCCCTCCCATGTGTCGTTTGAGTGCTTTTTTTTCTTCTTTTTTTTGTATGGTTGGCTCCACCCTTCTTTAACATCTCCACCACAGACCCCTGCCTCTCTCTCTCTGTCTCTCTCTCTCTCTCTCTCTCTCTCTCTCTCTTTGTGAGAGTGGTGATGGAGAACGATGCATTTCTTCATATATTTGTTTGTCAGAGGTGGGGCCTCCACCAGCTGGGCGGTGCGTGCTCATGTGCACGTGCCGAGTGTCATGAGTTCTGAGCTGACACACAACACCTACACACACCCTGAACTCTACACCAGCCAGCCTAGAGGTGGAGGCAGCGGAAGAGGACAAAGAGAGTGACTCAAACGCAGCGAGGCACGATCACTATGTCGTCCTGTTGACTAACAGACACACAGACACACAGACACACAGACAGACTCTCCATACCTCAGCATTCAAACTGCATTCGCCGGTCAAAACACAACCAAACCATATCCAAATGTATATGGTTTTGTATATAAATACTGTGTTTCACCTCCAACACCAAACTTAATCTCTACGTTTACTATTACACCGAGTTCTATACTAGTGCAGTCCCTCCCCCCAACAAACCCACTGACCCTTAGCGCATGAGTGGGAGTAGACTAACTAACCCAGCGCTGTGCGCTACAGTGTGTTTGTGTGTGTGTGGCATGTGTGCTCATATGCTTGCAGATGGAGGGAAAGTCTTCACAAAGGTGCCACTGCGTACTTTGCCCTGTGTGGATGTATAGGAACATTTAATATGGCTGTCAGCTTTATATTTATACTGTATGTGTGTGTGTGAGGGAGAGAGAGAGAGAGAGAGAGAGCGAGTGAGAGAGGGAGAGAGAGAGCAAGGATGAAAGACAGGAAGAGTAGGAGGTAGAAAGAGAGATAAAAAGATATGGAGATGTAGTGTAAGCACTAAAGTGAGAGAGCTGAGGGGGCAGAGAGGGAGAGAGAGAGAGAGCATGTGTGTTATATCAGATGACCTTGATGTCATTAGACTGTGGGTTAATACGGGTCGGGGTTGGGGGTTGGGTGTGTGGTTGATGGGGGGATGGTAGGGCAGGGTGCAGAGTAACAGTGTTTGTGCACGCGTGTGTGTGTGTGGCGGGGGCAGGTCATGTGTGTTATTTTACTGCTGCTAGATGTAGCATGTGTTCCTCTCGTGGCTGCTCTGCAAGGAGAGAAGAAGGCGAGGGAAGATTCTGATGAAAACCGCAGAGGTTCAGACATGGTTTCTCTGTCTTGACTGGCACACCTTCTCCCACCTGCAGTCACGTCAGCCCTTTACACTAAACCCCAGCGCTTCCTCTGCTACCAGAAAGACGGGTTCCCCCTTTTTACGCACCTGAAAGCAGAACAGTTTTGTTCGTGTAATCACGGCCGAGGCAGCCCTCCCACATGCTCTGATGTCTTGTTCGACTTGAAATGCTGCGTGGCTGTTGTGTCGTGCATGACCTCTGTTTGGAGGAACGGTTGTTGTGGGTGAGTCAGACTTTACTCATACGAGGGCCTGACACACTGCCAACTTCACTTTTGTTGTCAGTCATCCCTCCTACAGCACAAGCCAAGCCACCTGGCTCTGGCATACAGTACATGGATGAGCACATTAATTAGAGTAGAGGAAGGGGATCAGTTAGCAAGCTTTAACCTAAATCGACCAGCGAGCATCTTGAGAGCGGAGCCCTCTCCTCGTGCCAGGCTACAGCGGCGATACTGTAAGTATTTGCTTGGCTCACAATCTGCTCTGAGCTGCTTTACAGTTCTAACCAGTGGTTAGACAATATCTGTATTGTTTTTTTTTAAGCCCTTGAAGTCTCGTTGCTGTTGCTATGGAAACAAGTCAGTGGGCTGGCAGCTGAGCTAGTTTTTGAGAGCTTCGTGTATGAAAGCATCATCTCACACTAAACCACGTGTATTCTGGTTATAAAGAAATGTATTATGTTTCAACACAACTGAAAAAGCCTGTTGTCTTTAGGAAGTGTTGTGAAAGGCAAGGTATTGGGTAATATTTATAGGTAGCTTACTTCTAGTTTGGTACATTTCTCATTACTGTATAGCAACATACATATTGCATATTGTTGTTGTAAAGCACTGTTAAGTGTTGGATGTGTTTTTTTGGAAGCGGCAAATGGATCAATTTTTGATAGGTTGGCTCCACTGACACGTGCTTTATGCCTTTGTAGTTACATTATATATATATATATATATATATATAGTGCACGTGGGTTTCATGTTGAGACATTCATTTCCATTTAGTATTGTCTTTTATTTGTATTGCTATTTCACGTACCAATTGTCACTTACATTCATCTGTGATTCCCCCGGAGTCGGTCAGGGTCTCTTCCTTTGTTACAGAGGTCAAGCCACACATACGTAACACCATCTAGATGACTCAGCGATTATACAAACCTGTATGATATTAACGCTAGGCTCGCTTTAAACGTCCTTGCTTAAGCATACTCCTTGCCGTCACCATTTCAAAGGTAAATATAAAGACTCACAGAGCACATAAACAACTGCATTCTTCATTAGAGGTTAAGAAACTGATGAGGGACTAATATGGCTTTCTGTCCAGTATGCCCTTAGCCTCATAACACATAGATTCTTGGGTCACTTACTTACCGTTTCTCTTGTCAATGAAAATGAGTGACATGAATCAGCTGTACCGCGTAGGAGAAAGTGTTGGTATTACAGCAGGAAGTTGCCCTTTTGTTTCCATGTAAACGCGGGACTGCGCGCGCTAACAACATAGCGAGCGAGGGGTTAAGTGTAGTCCTGGCGCTAGAAGCGCTGTGTCACAGCGCTGCGGGGGCTGGCCCGGCACGGAGCGCTTGTCAGGAGGCTGGATGAATGAAGAAGCCTGAGAGCGTGTGCTGCTGCTGGAGCTTCGTCATGTGACGTGTGCCCACCCTATGGAGGCAAGCGACTGAGTGGGAGTCCCTGGCCGCGGTGTTACCGTCTACGTCACGGCCACGCGCAGCCCCTCCCTCTCTCTCTCTCTCATTGGCACTTCCTGGTCACGTGACCCTAACAACCCCCCCCCCCCCCCCCCACCCCATTGC
>JAODTR010003264.1:0-12942 GCA_025399935.1 Amblyopsis rosae
GGGGTCCCTTGCTGAAGCTGCTGCCCCCGCGACCCGACTCCGGATAAGCGGGAGAAGATGGATGGATGGATGGTTCAATTAGTCTACCCTATGTTTGCTAGGACCAGAACGCTCGTTCTTGTAACGCAGTAATGCAACATTACTTGAATTAGTAAATTGTCATTTTTCTGGAGGTGCGAGGCAGGGTAGTGATTGTGAAAGTAATATAGTAATGTAACAAGTAACGTAATGAATTACTTGTAATACCCAGTAGTAACTAAAGTAATATTATAATTTTTGGAAATAAGTAAATACAATTCCTGAGTAAATTGCCCAACACAGTATCCCTATAATGTTGATCGTTGATTGTCTCTCACATCAAATACAACTTGAAACACAATAGAATTATTGTTATTTAACACAACATAGCCACAAGCCATGTGACTTGATCTTCAACACAGAATTGTCAGAATATTCTACCCTGCTTATTATAGTCTGACCTACACTGCCCTCTAAGGGTCAATAGCCTGCCCTACAACGTTGGCAGGAATGAATGTTATAAAGTCTCAATTATCTATTAACGAAATATTCCATAAATTATCATCGCATTGGTTAAACAGACTGATAGTCTACATGCTGCTGCAAGATGTAACCATACATACCAACTAATAATCTATTTGAAGGATTTCATGTGACTCGGCCGTCACTCCGCCCCTTTATTCTGGTCACGTGATACAAGATGGCAGCGTCCATGGCGAATACATGTCGTTATGTGTCTCGGCATGGAGCTTGTTTTATTCGAATGCAAACACGCCCTTGGTTTGTTTCTATGTCTACTTTTCATTGTTCTTCAATCGCACGCAATGGACTACTGCTGTCTCTGAGCAAACGAGGTGTTTTAAAAGATTCTTTCCCTGAAAACGCAGCACAAGACCAACTTCCTCGGCTGCTCCAGTCGGGCTGTCAGACAGTGTATTGCGGCTTCGACCCCACGGCGGACAGCCTGCACGTAGGGAACTTGCTCGCCCTGATCGGTCTACTGCATTTCCGCAGCGCTGGTCACCATGTCCTCGCTGTGCTGGGGGGCGCGACGGCTCAAATCGGGGACCCCAGCGGGAAAACCATCGAGAGGGAGCGGCTCTCCGCAGATGTTATTGAGGCAAACACGCGGATCATCAGAGACAGCATCCACAGAATTTTCACTAATCACGAGCTGAACTTTCACGACAGCTCCAAAAAGCCAGGCACTATAAATGTACTAAATAATCTAACATGGTACAAGAACCAAAATGTGATATCCTTCCTGTCAGAATGTGGAAGACACTTTAGAATGGGCACTTTGTTGAGCCGCCACAGTGTGCAGTCAAGGCTGAAGAGTGCAGAAGGCATGAGTTTGACCGAATTTACATACCAGGTTTTCCAAGCGTATGACTTCTACCACCTAAATCAAATATACGGTTGTAGGATTCAGCTTGGTGGAACCGACCAACTGGGTAACCTGATGTCTGGGCATGACTTTATTAACAAGTAAATATCCCCCAATTTTGCCTAATTGTTATACAGTTGTTACAAACATACATGTTGTGCTCTGAATTTTCCTAGAGGAATAATAAAACTGAAAACACATTTTGACCTATTGATTTCAATTTCGACAAAGATACACCTAGCATAGACATACCAAAAATGTACAGCAATGAATAGCCACATATTCAAATTTGACATCAAAACGTCAATAATTCCTGAATTCTCTTCTGGGAACAGAGTGAGTGGGAAGGAGGTGTATGGGCTGACCATCCCACTGGTCACCAGCTCTGTCGGAGACAAGCTCGGTAAGACAGCAGGCAATGCTGTGTGGCTGAACAGGGAGAAGACGTCTCCATTTGAATTCTACCAGTTTTTCCTCAGACAGCCTGACAGCAGTGTTGAATGGTGAGTTACACTAATGATGTTGATGGCACATGCAGTGGCGAGTGCATGGCAGACAATTGCAGCGTTCATTTGGAGATAGCCTGTGAAATATTAGGTTCAGGTTAGTTTATTTGTACCCTTAGGCTGGTTTGATTTGCAGTAATTAATATAATGAATCATAGTTTGTTTTTACACATTTGAGAAACAACAAAGACAGTAGCATCTAGACAAACACACACACAAACACAAACTCTTAAAGGTCCATGAACATAAACAGTACACATACATTCATATATGTAAAATAATATATAAAACATAATCTGACCAGTGCTGTTATGACGTGTTTATTTGACTAATGGCCCAGGAACTATTTATACATTGCTTTGTTCTACACTGTGCTTGTGTGTGTGCGTGCGTGCGTGCATGCATGTGTGTATCTGTGGTTCTGCTGCAGGTACCTGAAGCTGTTAACGTTCCTGCCTCTGGCGGAGGTGGAGAGTGTGATGGAGCAACAGAGGCAAGATCCAGGAAAGCGTCTTGCCCACAAACGACTGGCTGCAGAAGTCACTAAGCTTGTCCATGGCAAGGAAGGCTTTGAGAATGCCAAAAGGTTAGGTGTGTGCGTGTGTGCACGTGTGCGTGTGTGTGCATGTGTGTGTGTGTGTTTCTCTTATGATTCTCATTCATCTTGTTATACATTATGTTTTGTATTAACCTCTGTAAAGCTGTGTGAGGTGTTTGCAGTGTGGGATTGTAATGTTGGTGAACAAATATTTTGCTGCTAATTAGATTTCACTATTTCAGCAACATTATAGCCATTGCTCATGCATTTGTCCGAATGTAATCTGATCTGACCAATTATGCTGCAGTGTGTCACTATGAGGGAATGTCGTAAAAGTGTGATTAAAACTAAATTAGTAAATCAAATTCACAAAAGATCAAACAATCTGATATAAAGCAATCAATGACAATTAAATGTGATTTCATTCGAAGTGACATTTTTACTTAAAACGTGTTAACTGTTCAAATGTCTTAAGGGTCAGTGACAAATAAGGGTTGGTATAGGGATGTAATCAAACTAGATCAGGCCAGATTACGGTGGGGCATTATAATTGACAGAAGATGTGCAACAACCTAAAAACAAACTCTAAATAAAAACAGTGGTGAATGGAATTGCATGCTCACAATAAAAGTTCTCTAATCTGAATACATCAAGAAACATTAATATAGTATATCAGTATTAAAGTAACCACTAATGAATTAAGGGTCAGTGACGTGGAGTTAATTTGTTTTTTGTCCATGCATTTTAGTATAACATAAAATAGTTGGTTAACATTTATGTAAATATAACAGTTACTTTATGCTACTTATACTTTAAATATTTGGTTTTAAATACATTTTAAGAGAATATTTGAGGCATAAAGCCAAAAATGTCAACTCTTTAAATAAGGATTTTACGAAAAGTCAATGGAGAAAATTAATGGAAATTTTTATTAAGTACCAGAGCTCCCCAAAAAGTGGGTGGTCACTGTTAAACTGTACGGGACTAAAATGATGTAATGTAACCAGTTACACCATTTAACATTTCAACTTAAAATCAAATATGACAGGCATTATCATGACCAGCTATAGCCTAACATCTGACCTTGTTGTAAAGATTTCAAACTGAATCTTTAAAGTAATACTAAAATTATGATTTATCAATATTATGATTGGGTAATACTATTTGACATGTTAGCAATGGTTAGCAAACATACTATGCCATGTCCTAAAAATGTCAAAGTATCTCATATTTTACAGAGATTTTCTAACCATTGCATACAGCAGTTAAGATCATTAGGGGTCCTCTCTGAGACTTGATTTGCTCTCAGATGGTCTTCTTGCATATTATTAACAAAATGGCACCTTGAATGTTGGTAACATCATGCTGACAATTCAGGAAGAATACGTTATTGACCAAATTCTCAAGAGTATCAATAATGCCCAAAACAATGGTGCTTCAGTGCGTTTACTTAATATTATCTTGGGTGTTAAGTATTTCAAAAATTTTAAGCAAGCTTGGTACAAAGTTTTTAAGGTTACACAACATTGACATTTTTGGCTTTATGCCTCAAATATTCTCTTAAAATGTATTTAAAACTAAATATTTTAGTAATAATGCTTTTATCTGGATCAGTGACCAGTCATATAATGCAAAACATTTAACTTTATGTGCGTGATAATAACAACGATAAAATATGTATTTGTTTAACTTTAATGTTTCTTGCTTAACCGAATATCACTTTGTGTTATTGCTAGCAGCTAGCCACCTATCTATCCTATAACCTTATAGCAGCAGGGCAAGAACGGCTGCGGTTTCGTGCCATGTAACCCTTCATTCATTCATTAATACGTGCATATGGGTACATGGCTATTTAGCGAGCAAGAATGGCTGCGATGTTGTGCTATAGTATAATTCTACCTTCATTCATGAAATAATGTACTTAGTAGATACATGGCTGGTTATCAAAACGTAACACCATTCCTACACAGGGCAGTGTGACCAAGCTGCTGCTGTGTTGTTGACACGAACAACAATGAACTACATTCTGCCGCCTGTATCCTTTACTGTAGTCTGGACGGCAAGGCGGAATTAATGCGCAATATTAACATTTTGAAAACGCTGCTGAAAATAAACCATATGTAGTTCAAACCCTGTAAAGCGATGTTATAACCGCGTTTTGCCGCTGTGTATGAGTACTAGCAGTAAACCAGTCATAGCCTCACATCAACACAGATATGTGGAGGGCAGGGTGGTCAGTGGCTTGTTATATTTAAAGCCACAGTCACCGAAAATGGACCGTTATCTGGGGGTCGTGGTAGTGATGGTGCTATTCCACATCATTTATGTGGTATTTTCACCTACAGCGCTTGTCAACTACATCGCATTGAGAAGTCAAGGAACTGTGTCAACGGTGAAACAGTGAAAATGAGCATGAAATGACTCCTTTTAAAACGACAAAGGAATGTAAATGTAGTATAGGCTACATGTTATTTTATAACATCCACCTATCATATGTCAAGCATGATTAAGAGAGTAGCTTCCAGTGGTGGCAGGCTAACATTAGTTAACACATTTCATACATACAGTGTACACGCACACGCACATGCACACACACACACACACACTGGACATACCATGTACCAACATTCCTGTGTTTCTCTAGATGCACTGAAGCGCTGTACCACAGTAATATGCAGGCGCTGCAGCGGATGACCGATGAAGAGCTCCAGGAGCTTTTCAGAGAGGCTCCCTTCCACAACTTCCTGCTGGAGCCTGGTACAACCGTGCTGGATGCCTGCCGTATGGTCAACGCCATACCTGATGGGCCCAAAGGGTAGGCAGCCCACACACATCACTTGTCCTACCTGTGTCCCTGTTGAAGGAATAGCGAATGACTTTGGCCAATGAGAAGCAGCAGCAATACACACATACATAGGCCTACTGTAGTCGGATCCATGGGGCTTATGCATGAGCGTGAGCCCTGGATGTACATGTGCAGGTGTACTTTGTCCAATCACACACATGTAATTACTCTCATCTGGAAGTTTTGGTATTTAACTTGTATTGTTTTTCTGTGAGATGCAATATACAATAAAATGTCATTGTCAACGATGGATTTTAAAGCTATTATATTATTATTATTGCTATTTTACCTTTGAATACTTGTAGCAACGCTACTAGTTAAACTACATTTCTGAGTAGCGTGGCGGTAGTGGTGCTGTTTTCTGAATCAAATTGCTTTTCAGTAGCAAAGCTACTAATTCATCAAGTAGTGCGGTAGCGTCCACAGAAACTATATTTTCCCAAGCATTTTTGAATCTGCAGCTCAAGCTTAAGTCCTGATACAACTGCTAAGAATCAGTACGTGATGCCATCACATGCACGGACCTAGGCTAGATGTGAAGCTGATAGAAGCACTTCCGTATGACGGTGATGCCATAGACATGTCAATTTTATTTATTTTTTTTATATATAGCCCTTAATCACATTGCAGTGATTGGCAATCACTGGGCTGATGCCTGAGGTCTACCAATCACTGGGCTGATGCCTGAGGTCTACCAATCACTGGGCTGATGCCTGAGGTCTACCAATCACTGGGCTGATGCCTGAGACCTTGATGCAGGTGATTGAGGGGGAATAAAGACAAGACTGAGTTTACGTGATAGAAAGAACAGTGAGAGCAGAGGACACAGCGTATTGTTTAATAAACAGTTGAACTGAACAGTATTGCCCTGTTTATTTGTTTGTTTGACTTCCCCTTTTGAATGTTGGTACAATAAAATGTAGGAAAAAAATAGCTTAAATGTAGTGAACTATTTTTGCCGTGTTGCATGTAGCTTAGTTTGCTACATATCTTTTGGGGTAGCTTCAGTGTAGTTAAGCTTCATTTAATGTAGAGTAACTGGTATCTTAGCTCACTACATTTTCAATGTAGCTTGCCCATCACTGGCCATATTGAGCTGGCAGCATGTGGAACATTTACAGCTTTGCAAAAGATACGAGTGCTGAATATATCTTTGTCAAATACACAAACAAACAAGCATAATGTTGTGTAATAAATAGATGTGCTACAATAAATGTGTTTCTATGCCTTGAGTTCACGCTCCACATGAGTGAGTTCCTGGTTGTTCTGTCTCAGTAGGCCTACTTTTACACTCCCTTAATGGCGAGTAGGCTACCCGACTGATCTTTGAAAAAATAAAACAAACGGCAGACATAATATTGTGGGTCGCACCATCGGACCGTTTCTCTGTCAGCCCCGCTAGGATTGCATGAATGAAATGATGACGTCACAGTGGCTTATTTGGAGGCGGGCCGGCTCACTTTGCCCCCACTCCAGAGCAGGCCCATGTCGGGCACGGCTCTGTACGACTTAGCGGGGTTAAACTGGTGATGGAATTGCATATCAGTGTGGCGCTGCTCGACTCGGCGTGGCCAAATGTGCCAGTGGAAAAGCCCCAAAGGTGTCAGCTGGCCCACCCAGATGCCAGTCAAAGAGGCTCTGTACACTCCCAGTTAAAATAAATCAGCTGTGTGTTTCCAGGCCTTTTTATCTTGAGCCCTGTGGTCTGCGCAGGTACCATATGGTGAGTGAGGGAGCAGTGTGGATCAATCACACCCAGACGGACCAGCCAGAGCAGGTGTTGATCCCAGGGGTCCATGTCCTGTCTAACGGACTCAGCCTGCTAAGAGTGGGCAAGAGGAACTTTTACATCATCAAGTGGCTCGGCCTGTGAGGTTGCCAGTGCTCTGCTAGAGACATGCTTATGGTAATGGACTAATGGTGAAGGCAGCTGCATGCTGTCAGGGGTGGGATAAGGACCATGGATGAACACACAAGACATTTGGTGACACATTGTTAGTCTAGTATTTATGTTTGGTGTCCGTGTGGATGTGGTTTGTATATTGCACCAATATAATGTATGGATATATGGACAAAACCAATTGTAATAAACATTTGATTGATTGTGGGTCTCTGGTTTTGTAATATTCCCAGTGTTTTTCTTTGTTGTGCCACAGTCAGCCTCTCAATCCCTAGTTCCTTAGTATCTCTCAATTGGGTATGTAATAGCGACATGACATTAAGTTGCAGTTATGGAAATTGGACACTAAGGGGCAGTCTTATAATGATAAATAATGTAGCGGTGAACCACACTCAGCTGGTATATATGATCATTATTTAATAAAAGTACTAAGAATTGATATATTGTTAACAGGTTATGTTAGGAAAAAGGGAACTGTATTACCTGCAATTTTATTGGTAGTAGAATTAGCAAAGGTCTTATGTGACAAAGCTTGCATGACCCCTCACAATGTCCATGTAACCAATGTTTTTTGAGTATTCTAATTATATACTGTAATTTTAAATGTCAACCACATATTTAGTAGGCCTACAATATTGTTAAATTGAAAAATATGTTTGTATAATTGGTGATTACACTTAAGTTTTCACTAGTGTATAACTAGGAATTTATTTAATTTCCAACAGTAGGTAGGCTTCCCATACACTTAGTCCCATGTTGTTCTTTTCAGCATAAACATTGGCTTTGCAGTTGTGAGTCGTCTCTAATTTAAGTAAAAAAAATTGTTATGATGACCTTGACATAGCCAACTATTTGCGTCGCTCTTCTGGAGAAAAAAAAATTAATAGGGCTTTTTGGAGAAAGTAAAAAAATATATATTTCCACCTATTTTTCTGAATTTCTTCTTTGTAAAAATGATTTCCCTCGATTTGGCTGCATTGTGTTTTGTCGTAGCATAGTGGATGCAATAGAGGACACGCACCTTTTTCGTTTGACCCGTTTAAGGTGGAATGGCTTGCGAGTACCTACACATTATTTAAATATAGGTTACTTAAGAAAGCTTGATACTGTAGCCTATATAGAAAACATTGTATGTCAAGTCAGACTATCGACAAAGATAAACACTTCTTAGGATAAAAACCTGTCCAGTAAGTGTGTTACACACGTCATTTAATTAAAATATGCATTCCGGAGTTGAGACCAGATGTAGGCCAGTACTCTTGACGATCACTATTGTTTGTATGGTAACATTCTAAAGTTGTTGTCTGCTACGGTGACATTAACAGCAGGTTTACACTATTGTACATTGTTACTATGCGTGGCGTGATTATGCGACCTTAAAATGTCTGGGCGGGCCTAAAATGAGTGTAACCAATGAGTGTGCTTCTCTGCGTTAAATAGCTCTGTCAATCATTTATGCCCCAGTCAGCCTCTCTCAATCCCTGGTACATCTCTCAATCGCCATATTGGGCACTGAAAAGGATTGTCTGCCATTTATTTCTCTCACTACGGAACGAAATTGACAGACTGGCTTCAGTTACAGCATTTTGTTTTGATGATCCGTGGAGACTCCTTTCCCTCGCATTGCAGAATTTGCAGTAGCCTGCCAGTTTTGGTCGTATGCATGGCATGCATGCATTTGTGTTGATCTGTCGTTTTACGCTTGTTTTGGGTCTTTCTGCCTCCAGAGATAGGCGTCTTCGTGTTTGATATTGGACGCTGTTTTATATTGTTTTTCTTTGGAAAATGTCAAATGTTCGTCTTTCAAATGGGAGCCCGACACTTGAACGGACGGATGCTCGGGTGTCTGACCATCCTAAACCCTCAGCTTGCAGAAACCTTTTCGGCTCGGTGGATCACGAAGAGTTAAAGAAGGATTTAAAGGGACGGTTGCATGAGATGGAAGAGGCTGCATCCGCGACGTGGAACTTCGACTTTGCAAGTCACACGCCGAAGAACGGGACATTTGAATGGAAAATAATGGCATGTACAGATATTCCAGATTTCTACAGTCGACCATCGCGAGCGTCCAAGGGCGTTTGTTCCTCTGGGAATACAAATGTGGATCTTAATGGGAATCATAACTGTGGTGTTGTGAGTCCGCGCCAGCCGTCTGAAGACAGCGACCGGTCTGACAGTCTGATGGAGTGCAGGGAGCAGTGTACCGGTACCGGACAGAGGAAGAGACTTGCTTGCCACGGTACTTAATCCCTCAAAATACAAAATTTTTTCGTGCTATATTTCGGACGAGCGTCAAACATACAAAGCATTTGATTAGTCGGCGATGAAATGGAATAGCCTAGTTTAAAAAAACATTAAACGTCTCATTACGATTGGGTTCCACTCATGACTGATAGGCCTATTGACTAAATAATGTTTGTTTTTTTATTTTCTTTCTTTCAGACCCTTCAGCTCAAAATAAAAGGTCACACACAAGTTCGGATGAACGTTGCCCGAACTTAACACACACTGCAGAACGTACACCGCGAAAACCCAGTCCCCGAAGGCAAACGTGAGGGTGCTCAAGGTAAGCATTTTTATATATTTATTTTATTTTAAGTCTACATTTACATTTTTTATATGTAGCGTAGCTTTCAAAACAACGTTTCCAGTCGGACACACAAAAACAATTAAGTTTAACCAGCATCTAGTAAGATGCTATTTTCGTTATAAAAACCGTCAGGTTTATTGTAAATTATATAAAATGTTTTATAAATTAGCCTACGATTTCCTAACAAATAGGCTAGGGCTTGCTGTGCGATCACGTATTACGTCCGTCTTGGCTTTCCAAATATGCATTACATACTGTAGTAATTGCCCATTGCGGTTCTCCAATGCGAACAAATGAAAATCGATATTTTATTTTAAATATGTCGATGCCTATAGTCTACTTTGTGTCAGACAGGGTTTGTGAGAAACAACAAAAATGCACGACATTTACTACAGCTGATGCAAGTTTGGATCTCTGAAACTGTAAACAAGTCTTGTGAACAACATTATAGTAACACGTCAGCAACCACTGGGCTGCCTGAAGGAGGAAGAGGGGGTTGGTCTCTGCACTGCAGAGAACGGCCTGTCTAAACATCTGTCTATTCCTGGAGCACAGTTTAAACCTTAAAACAAATGCAAATGTGTGCTTATTAATGACTGAACACTGTGACTATCTTGAAAAACAGAATTGTCTGGGTATTATCTAGCTTCTGTTGACTTGGTTCAACTTGCCAAAAGCTGTATCATTAAGAGTCCCCTTTTTCTATAGGGGATAGATGCAGCAAGTGTTTTGTCTATATTAATTTTTTTCTAAAATATAAATTGCTCCATCTTAAATTGCTGCTTCAATTGCGTAATAACCTTAAGAAGCATATTATTATTATTATTATTATTATTATTATTATTATTGTAACCTTTTTTTTTCCTTTTAGAACTGGATGGATTTCCTGTTCTTATATGGGAAACCTCAGTGTTTGCCAATTTGGAAGAAAACTACACGGCAACAGAAAC
This sequence comes from Amblyopsis rosae, assembly GCA_025399935.1. Taxonomy (NCBI): domain Eukaryota; kingdom Metazoa; phylum Chordata; class Actinopteri; order Percopsiformes; family Amblyopsidae; genus Amblyopsis; species Amblyopsis rosae. Next base: position 10,735 of record JAODTR010003264.1, read on the forward strand.
ATATCAACTCTCCTGGAGATGGGAGATGCTGTTGAAGCACTGAATAGAAACACTAAAGTTATGGCACTCAAATAAAATGTACTGCCTCTAAAAGCAGTCAATGTAGCAGTGTGCAATTAGGTTTGATTTCCTTTTTTGCTAATTTTTTACTACCTGTGTGAGTGTGTATGTGTGTGTGTGTGTGTTTGTGAGTTCATGCATGTGTGTATCTATATATTTTATTTCTCTCCATAGCACATATGAAAACATGATTTGATAACAAATCCTTTATGTAAAAAGGTGTGAATTTGATTTGACTTGAAGAATTGCATTGTAGTTGGTCAATGGTCCCAAAATGCTGTTTCTGTTTTGTTATTTTTTTCTCTATTTGAAAGGCACTTCAATTTTTTTCAGCTTTGCTATATAAAGAAAGGCTTCTACAGTTAATGTCTCTCTTCACTAGGTCATCTCCCTAGTTCTGCAGTGAAGAACGGTACAAATGTAGCTTAACGTTTATTTTAATTTATACATTTTGTTTTATTGTAATTTCAGTGTCAATGTTGTTTCACAAATGAGATGTTACCCCTTAAAATTAGTACAGGGAAAAAAAAATCTGTCTAAAATCATCCAATATTTATGTGAAAGTGTGAGTATGAGTTAAATCCTGGAAAATATTATCTTTCTCCCAAGTTCTTAGAAACCTCCACCACACAATTAAGAGTCACCAATTGCCTGTGGAGATATGCAGGTTCTGAAGTACAGAGACCATACACACTGCACATATTGTGTTTCTTTGTGATCCAATACTGTATTTCTGTTGTTTAGTCTGCCTTATGCTTTTAAAATGACTTTTTTCCTAAACAGGATGAATGTCCTAAAATACCAAATATGTGGTTGATTCAGTATGGTTGCCAGTATTGTCTGTGCTTCTTTTTGACCTCACATTGTATTCCTTTGTGATAACTATAAACAATTTTCATGTAAAACTTTTTTCCCATCAACATTTTATGATGTTAGCCTGCTGAGGATGCAAATGTGTGTGTGCACCCAAAAGCTTCCCATTTATTTGCATAAGATATGGGTTATATTCAAAGAAACCAATGTACACCTGGATTGAGAAAGGAAATCTCTCAGAACAATAAGTCACCATGCCTGTGTATTTGTGTAAATCTTTGTGATGTACCTATGTACATAACTTTGTAAAAACACTGAGAAATTATACTAACTTATTTATGTCAAGCTTTTTTTTAATGTAGAATAAAAAATGGGTTTTTGATTATGTTTATCCAAAGTGGCAGTTACATTATTATAATTGTGTATTTTCTAAAGGCATATTTTGGTAGTTTTCCTATAAGGTTGCAAACTGAGCCTGACGAATTATTTGATGTGCATTTTGTAATGTGTGGTTATACAATATGTTGCAATCAATTAAAACAGAATTAAACTTATATGACTTGTGGTTTATGTCTGCCCACCACACAATAACACAACTATGTTTCTTTAAATGAAATGTAGCACTTTTCAGCCATATTTGCAGAAGTAATTTATATAATAATTGTCATGCAACTAATCTAGCCAGCCTACATGTGGAACATCTGTGTGGAACGCTATGTTGAGCGAGTGTAGCTTGTAGTAGTGACAGTTCCAAAGTGAATATCCACTGGTATTTTTTAGCGGGATCATGATTGACATTTTGGCCATCCAATCAAATGTAGGCCATGGAAGCAGACCACTTCTTGCAGCCAGTAATATTTTCTTGTCTATTTTTGAACTCAAAATGGGAATTGCTTACAGTAAACATGTCCTGTACTTACTCTGAGCTCGACATTTAACATCAAGGTAAAACAATCATACATTTAGCATTTCTAGCAGAATTTGTATTTTTTATTTTTTGTGTATATGTGCTTGTACATGTAAAAGGAGAGTCCACAAAGCTTGTGTGTTGTAGCTAATGTTTATGTCATTGCTTTTTATAGCTGTCTCATGTAGTACATTTTGCCTAATTGATATAATTCTGACATTTTATACAGGAGGCTAGTTCTTTTCTTCTTCATAAAATATTCCACAAATAACATCTAATTAAAATTACATAAAACATATTAGATTTTAAATAAACGGTTTAGGCCTACATTTGTTTTAATGTTATTTGTTGTTGTTGGTGAAAATACTATAAAATGTAACAAACATATATACACTATATGTACATATAGGCTACGTTTTTTTAAATAT
>JAODTR010003265.1:0-11820 GCA_025399935.1 Amblyopsis rosae
TGGGCAACTCCAGAGTAGAATAGAGTCCATCCCCTATCCAGGAGTACGGTTCCAGAACCAAGACTGTGCGTAGAGGTTAGCCTCACCAGATCTAAATTGTAGCGCTCCACCTCCCGCACAAGTTCTGGCTCCTTCCCCCATCGAGGTGAAGTTCCACATCCCTAGAGCCAGCTTCTGCTGCCTGGGTCTGGTCCGTCGAGGCCCCTGACTTTCGCCACCACCCATGTGATAGCACACCCGACCACCACGGTTCCTCCCACGAGTGGAGGCCCATAGGATGATAATATTATCAAAAATGTGATTATATTTTTGAACCATTAATAATGAAGTTATTAAAATTGATGTATAACTTTTTTCAATTTTCCTATGATGAGCTGCAATAGCAATAACTGAAATGCTCATATCTGTATTTCCTCAATGTGCTGGCTCCCTGTGGAGATAATGTGGTTTCAATATCTGAATGCATTAGTAAAGTACGGAACATATCGTTTTATTCTACACCAGGTGTCAAATGCTGTTATTTAGTCATTACCCAAATTAAATTATTTCCCAGTTATTTTCTACAGTACAGTGTTGTTTACAACTACAGTTCAAACCCATGTCTAATTAAAACCTTCTGTGAAATGTATTATCACAAGCAAGGCTCACTGAGTTTTCAGGTGAGGCAGGGGTTGGTCACGTTCTCACGTTTCAAACCAAACCGCCTCTTTAAAATGTAGTGGAGCATTTAATCAGAGGTATTGTGTGCAGTGTAACATAGGCAGTATATTCATTGATATCATTTTAAAGTGTTCAATTTACATATTTTGATTTGACAACCAATTTTCCAGAATTATTTAATGCTTAAAGAATGTTTAATGAAAATATTGATCTTGCCGTTACTAAATTAATGGAATCAGCGATATACACTTATACAAGTTCTGCTAGGGATAAAAAGCCTATCAAATGATTTCTCCTCAATAAAACAGCCAATTTAAACTCTAATTATAAAACCAGCATCTGAAATAGATAATAATATCAACTCTTCAGAGCTTGATAGGGCACTAACTGCTATTGGAGTGGCAAGTGGCCCAGTGGTAGAGCGGGGCAATAGGTGATCAAGAACTCGCTGGTTCCAACCCCGCTAACTCCTCACCAAGAGTCAAAGTGTCTTTGAGCAAGACACCTAACCCTAACATGGCTGACATTGCCATCGGTGTATGAATGTGTGTGTGAATGGGTGAATATGAGGCAAATAATGTAAAGCGCTTTGGATAAAAGCGCTATATAAATGCTGTCCATTTATTGTCATGTTGAAATCAAGACGGGTTTTCTCCATTTCAGTTTGCTAGAGATTCTGAGAAAGCCTCAGTCGGTCCTGTATGGTTTATGTATTATGTATAGGGCAACACTGGTAGAGCTGCAGATTCGTCCTTCAGCATGTGACACCCTCGCATTACTAATGAGCCATTTAACAGTGGCACATCAAGGAAGTTCAGTTGAATGAAAGGCCCCTCGCGGGGTTTCGTCAAGACAGCGTCAAATACGGTGGAGATAGTAATGCTTCATGTTGACAGGGGAAAGAATGAATAATGAGAGAATGTCCATCATTTCCATCTACGTTGTTTCGCCGTAGAGCTAATCTTTTTAAACTTCCTGCCCACATTCGTGTCTTTCCAGAGCGGGAGAGCTTTGCCTGCAGAGACTGCAGCAAAATAAAGTTGATGAAAGCTATGTCCATCAGTTCTGTGTATTGTTTCATCTATTAATTAAATGACACTAACGCTAAGCAAATATTTGCTTTGTGGAACAAATGTAGACACAGAGTTACTAAATACAAAAATATATACCTGTATATCAACACATTTTCCTGTCTGATGTTATTTGAATCCTTCCCAAATGCATGTGGCCTGTAAACCAGAACACTAGAGGTTGCCGAAAAGATACCCACTTTACAGCTTATGAGTATTCATGAGCTGGAGTGGTTTCCAAAAGGGAGGTAATCTGTGATCCATTGATAGTGTCTGTCACTGTCGATGTGAGCTGGTGGCTCACGGGACATTGTTAGCTTTCCATTATGACACACGATTTGTATTCCAGCTCCCAAGACTTATCTCGTAGCAAACCAAAGCATATGGAGAACAAACAAAATGTCCACCACTGGAAAGGCCCAGACAGCTGTCACAGACATCTGAAGTCATTTGTCATTCTATCTTTCACAAATTCACAAAGCAAGTTCAGTTCATGAAGTTCATGAAACATTATGAACTTTTAATAAACCATGTAGAATCTGATCCCCTTATTCATATTTCCCTCTTCCCTCACAAACTAATCAGTGAGTCAGAGTGCTCCATTTACTGCTGCAAACAAATGCCTCAAATAAACGAGCATTTTAGTGCATGTGCTAATACACCATAGAATGTGTGATCATTTTAGAATTTACTATAAATGTTAATTAATAGCCTTTTAATGGCCTGACATTTTAGGTATTGAACCTTATTTCCAAAGCTTTAAATAAATAGACTTCTAGTGCCAGAGGGTATAAAGGCAGTTACAATACAATAATGACAAGTTGCCACTCAACAATCGAGTGAAACAGCTGAGAAATACTTTAAATAAAAACATTTTTAAAAGACTTTAAAAAAAAGGTCATGCATGCAAGTGGAAACAACAGTTAAATAAACCTAAATTTGAGGTTTGTCTGCAATGTCTACTGTATTCAACTGCATTTGTTGTTGGTTTAACATGGTGGGAGTATGCTGGTTGCTTAGCTGTGAGTTTGAAAACCCTAGGGAGACAGTCTTTATATATGAGAGTGCTAAAAGAAGAATAAGGTCAGAATACTGTATGCACTGTAAAAGGAGTGCAGGAAACAGAATTACTAAATGCAACGGCACAATCTGAGCTGAGGTATAGTAGAACCCAAACTTGGCTAATTAAATACTGGGACCAAACTGAATATTTACTCTATTTCCATTGACAGAATCAAGAGATTAAAACCATTAAACCTAAAAATGTAATTCAAGTGTATTCTATTGCTTTCTTGGTTAGGGCTCAAGGTACAATACCCTGGGTATAATAGCTATCAGAATGAACACTTCACTAATAATTAATACCATTGTATTCATTATGCACCATCAATTGTTTTACGGTATTTGCATGAGGCACTGATCCCCTTCCTGTGTAGTCCCATTTAAAGCTGTTGTAATTAATTAGGGAACACTGTCTGTCAGCTGTTAATAAGAATTAGAATTAGACAGCATGTTATCCCCTGACTACTAGTCATTTATGTAGTGTTCCCTTATGAGAGCCAGACGTTAGCATATTCAAAGGAAGAACGACTTGAAGGGGAAGAAAATAAGAAAGAAGGAAGAGCAACAACTGTGAATCTGACAGCCCAGCATGCAAATGTTCCCATCAATCTTGCTAGCGAACACTAAATGTGCTTTATCTGATCTAGCAAAGGGCAGTTAATCTCAGCCAGACAGTAGTTTGAACACACTAGACTTAAATGGTGATGACTATAAAAATGGCTTGCAAAAGCTACAGTGCCTGTACACAAATACCAAGGTTTCCTAACCCAAGATACCTCTTGTGCGTACAGTTAATGGTAACGCTTTTCCATTTGTTTAAAGTGGCACCAGGACATAGCTTGCACATTGTGAGCTTTATCCATACATTGTATCTCAAAGGAAAAAAAAAAGTACTATCCATTAGAATAATAATTATTAATATTGGGCTGCTTTCTACAGTATACTGGAATCTAGTCTGGTTCTTTGAATGTTTTCACTTTAGATTAGAACTGTGTGTACAGAACCATAACATTTCCACTCGACAACTACAGCATATGGCATCATATCATCTTGAATAGTGTGTACATGGTCCGTGAACGGAGTTCAATTTTCTAGCAAGAAATGAAAATTTGGACATTGTATTCAAATATACAGTTTTAGTTGTCTTGAACAATTAACAGTTTAGGATATTTTCAATTTTTTTGTTTGTTTCTGGTCAGAAAATGTAACATTTGAAAACATTTTAAATAAACTTTTGTAGTGATTTTCCAAATCCCGAATAATGTAGAATTAGGGGCAGATAATATTCAAAGCACTATAATATTCTATTTTATCTTTTAAAAATGAAAACGATGGAATAAACTCAAAAGATTTACGCTCGTCATGTATTAACAAAATAGTAATAAACACACTAAATCAGAAATATTCTGAGATTTCTCAATGGGGAAAATATTCAGTAATGACACTTTGAAACATTTGGGACAATTAAATGAGTAGACAGCAATTGCAAATTAATTGTAAGATAATACACTTTTTGTCAAATTCAGCAAATATCTCCTGGCATTTCGCTATCTTACCGTTCTGTGTGTGTTGAAAAATATATTCTGGTACTTCTACACAGCCCTGGTTGCGTAAATTGCATCATGAACAAAGTGGCAAAAACAGTACTAGACTTTGCTTTTCAACGTGTGAGATGGCACTGTGGAGGGATATTGTTTTGTATTGACTTCGAAGTTAGCAAGCATTCTCGAGAATGACTGACCCTGCCTTTAATTAATATATACCCATGATAAAAACAATAGGCCCTATCTTACAACCGGCACAATGCGGCGCAAAGCGGGAACGCTAGTTTCAGACCGGCGCATTGTCATTTTCCCATCCAATTTTGGACTTTGCATGTCTTAAATATGTTTACCACTGTATATTAAAAGCTTGTTTAATCAATGCAATCAAACTACAACAAATAAAACCATATGTCAAATGTTTCCCTCTCGCCATTTCAATTAGTATGCACTGCATTAGGATGACAACAACCCATAGAAAATTTGAAGAGATGTACCAATTTTACAGTAGAGAGTATGTAAATGAATTGTCTCACCTGTTATGAAAAAAACATCCTTATTAAAAACAAAGGGAGGATCTTTCCCCAGCATTCCCCGTTCGTCCTCAGCAAGGTTCAACTTTCTACAACATGAGGAAGAAAAACAACAGCGACGAGATAGCTGAGCTACAGTACAGCAGTAGAGCTAAATAGTAGAGCTGTACAGAGACAGTAGAGCTAAACAGTAGAGCCATAAAGTAGACAGTTGAGATATACATGTACAGTATAGAGTATAACTATACAGTAGAGCCATACAGTAGAGCTACAGTACAGAATACAGTAGAACTATACAGTAGGGTGCCGGGTAAGCCAGCATTCAGCTTCTGTTACCAGCAGCAGCTAAAAGCCCTCCCTGCTTGACACATGGCAGGACAACATGCAGCTCCTCCAAAAGGTCAGCACAGACAGGGCGCCAAGAGGGAGGGAAGTCAGGACAATGAAAAGGTGGCAGTCCGGTGGTTCTTCTAAAATATTTGTGCTCTGGGTAGCAGGTCTAGCGCTGGTCAGAAAGGCAGCAAAATGCCAGGCAGCGTCCCAAAAGACAAGTTGAGTACCACATAGTGCTCGCAAGGAAGCAGAAAAGAATGCACACACACACAGTTTATGCCAGACTGCAAGTCAAGGAAGCAAATGTGCTCTTTGAGATTCAAAACAAAACCTCAACATTTTGTTATGCTGCATAGGGGCTGACACTTAAATCAATGTTGAACTCTACAACAGACACAACAGAAGCTAGTGAACATAGGTTTGGTTATTGATGCAATTTGCTTTCTCAACCAAACCTAAATTAAACCTCAGAGCTATTGATTTAACAAAGCCTAAACAACCATACATGGCTCATCAAGGTGTGTGGACAACAGCAAGGTCATTCGTGAGTACAGGTTACGTCTTTACTCATAACATGAAACATACAGTGACGTATATGCATCGTGCATTGTTTCCCATGGCTCGGAATGACCTGCAATTTATACACTGACACTAGGGCATTCACATGACTCATTGAGCTAAGAGCCATTTATGTCCAGAATTATAGACCTACATAACATTTTCTAATATTTGTACTGTAGTATCTGATCTCTCACCTTCTCGCTCAATCTTGCCTGCAAATATCAGGCAAAGCAATAAACAATAGTAAGTAAGTGAGGCGCTGTGGAATTGATTTGCTTCGTGACAGTGTGGCTTGTAAAGCATGTGAGTACCAGTGCTATGTTATCTGTTACACGTACGACATGAAGACCAACCTTGACTTAGCTACAGCTCTAGAGACACACCTGCCCTGTAGCATTTCCCATATGAAAACTGTCTGGATGGAAGCAGTGCCTCAATTCCATTTGTCTGTCCTCTGTTCCACTATATCATCATCATGGTCAGTGGCAGACTCCAAATGTAAAAGGTTTCTACCACGCACACAATGTCCCTCATCGTATTCCAGTCGTGACGTTTTGCTGCTGTTGATTGGACAGCACACTGGACGACTGTTTAACTGCCTTTCCTGCGGGCGCCGGTAACTTCAGCATATGCACTCAACTCTATGTGGATGAGATTTATATGTGGACTATAAACCTGCCTTGCATTCACCTCAATGTTCCATACGGACACGTGAAACAAATCCCCATAGAAAATCAATATATAATCAGTACAAGACACACAGGCGAGTGAAATTGAATATAGGTGCATGTCAGAAGACTTACATTTAACCTATATGTCTTGCAGTCTTTGAAATGTTGTAGAGGCTCGTTCAAACCTGTATATTACCAAGTTTCCAAGACTAGATATACTCTCAAAAAGGGTAAGTGTATGAAAATCAATAGTGCTACATCTTTTTGCAGGGTATGTGTATTTGTAGAGAATAGAGTGTAGCTATAGTCAATAAAGGCAATTATAGGAGCTGGCCACAGCTTGGAATAACGTGTCTCTTTAATTATTTTCAGCACAAGTCTTGTAAACTCACTTGCACTATGAATAGCACAATGATTACACAAAAGGCCAGGCTATTGCCTATAGAGCGCAGTATGCTATCCGGTCACAAGTACAGAGCTGACAAAATAATTAGTAGGGTATGGTGTGTAATATGTGACCACTGGGAGGCAGAGCAGAGGTTCCCTGCATGCCACACACATACTTGGGAAGGGGTTTCATTGTAATTGGAGGAAACATATTTATTCTGCTCAGATACATTACTAAAGCAGTTGTTTTCATCTAAATATTATACTTTAAACATGTCTGCAAAGTTGGATATTTCATATTAAACATAATATACTGTATCTAAATAAATGTGCCAACAGCTTTAATAACAAAGAAACGTGTTCAGGAGTCAGGACAGAGTTTTCTCTATTTAGATTTGCCTGAATGTTGTTCCTGAAGCAAAGTAATTCAAATAAATGCATAACTATAGTTCAAAACAGCACTTGCGACAGTGAGGACGAACAATGTGTCGACTTCACCGCAGCAAAGACACAATATGAGACTGATATTGTGACAGTGTCAAGAAAATCACTATACATCAAAATATACTTGCGGGCGTGCCCTCAATGTGCTCTTATCAAAGTCGTTTTCCACGGCGAGTCCTGTCCCCTGTCTCAGAGTGAACTGCTGATTTCACTTTAAACTTTTGACAAGGCCTATTACACAGACGGATGGCTGAGTTCTTGGCTAAAAAATGCATACCAGCCAAGCTGAGTCGGGTTGCTCCGTCTGCTGTCTCTCACAACAGCATGGGCCTGTTAAAAAGCACTCAAGTCGACTCATATCTGATGAGGTGTCTGCCTTTTCCCAACAGAAGTCGCTGTGCCGCAGAGGGCTGCTTCCTCTCAGCGCTAATGATCAATAATGCAGTTCAAAATGTCTGCCAACACATAAACTATATCTTACAGAGGGAGTGGGAATTTGCTTATAGAACCCCCTCACATTGTACTTATGTGTGGCTGATGAAATTTTTCCCATAGCTGTAGGATAGAAATGATTAATAGATTACAGTATAATGACTCACAATGTAATTAACTGGTAGTACTACAGCGATTAACCATTATTATAAAGTGTCAAACATCAGCCCCAATGCAGCTTTAAAATATCTCCCGAGTGAGATGTTTCCAGGCAAATGTGTGACACTATATTCTCCCCATTGACGTTTTGTCACACTGACAAGATGCTGTGTAAGGTGACCAGCTCAGACGAACAGCTGACACGCCACGAATCCAAAACAAGTCCAGATATCAAGGCTGTGTGTGTGTGAGACAGCAGATACGTATAATCTGCGACGTTGATGCAGAAGATTTGATTCAAAGATTATGCAGCTGAGCAAGCAGAGATTAGCACGTTTGTAAACACAAGCAATATTGCCTCCCGGCAATTAAAATGCCTTCCAGGTGTGGGAAAAATATGTATTTTTGCTTTGACATATAAAAAAATAAAAGATCTGATAATCTACAGTACTGTATATTGATTATTTATTGGCTCTTGATAACGTTTTAGTTAATAGACATCTGAATGCTAAAATACTACTGGTACATTAAATAAGGAGAACTTTGTTAAGCCTGCCTGAGTACAATTAAGTCTTCTCATGTAAGTCTATATTGTTGTATTTGGTGATGGTGACCAACTGTTGTGTAAAATATACTAGTACATTTCTTAATTACAATTTGAATAATTCGTACAAATGCAATACCTTTTAAAAGATGATATCTCTTTATACAAGATAAAGAATATATCTTGAGTGAGAGTGCTATACACAGGAAGATGTCTATCCTTGGTAATACAAAAATAATCACCTTAGCTAATGGACCTACTCTATGAGAAATGTGCAATGACTGCAGTGAAACTTAGTGGAAAATGACACAAATCAGAAGCTGCATGAATCCACATTGAATCCTACTCTCAAAATACTATTAGCACTATTTCCAATACAGTAATGGCTTTGCTGCTACAAATCTCTTTTGATTATACAGACAGACAGACATAAATTCAAGCCTTAAGCGTGCCCTAAATCTGATTAAAGACAGCCTTGCTGAAAAAGAAAGTGTTTAAAAATAAAATATTAAAATATAGAAATATATTCACTCACATAATCTCTTCTTCTATGGCTTTTTCCAGGAAATTGTATACAATAATGAACAGTGGATCCAGGCAGACAGCCTAAGTGAGGAAAAGAGTTTGGAGTGAACAGAATGGGTTTCTATAATCTACTAGAGCAAGGTATCCATTTGTGAAACATGGTTTTCTTTATCCTTTATCTTCCGTGACAGAAGTGAACATTTAATGTTGCTGTAAATAAAACGGTCCAGCTGTCTTGTCACAAAAAACATCTGGCCCCTTTAGTCATACATGTAATAACAAAAGTCATAGCATATCTGTTTTACAAAGCTAAGCATTTTCTTATACTGTGTCGTTCTTTAAAAAAACTCTACAGGAGGTGCCTTAGATTTAGTCTAGCACTGGCAGGGCCTTAATGCGATCTTGGTGGTTTGAAAAAATAGATAATAATACTAAATAGAAAGACAAGACAGGGTAAGAGTAAATCCAGACTGCCTAGACAGGTATTTGATGTGGTGTGATGAATGTTCTACAGATAGCTGTAGATACGTCAATATGTGGTCAGGAAGTGCTGTACTGGCATCCATTTGATCAGACGCTAAGATTCAGCCTGCACATTCAATCCAACAGGTTAGCGTGTTAAACAACCAACCTACAGACAGCCAGGTAGGGAAAAGGGATAGGCGTGCTGCCAGCGGTAAACAGAATGCAGATCAGCCATCTGGCTAGCATACAATCACAACCAAATAGGACTCACTCTCTCTCGCACACACACACAGACAAAAGTCAGGCATAATAAACCTGGCTAACTGTGTCCCTGGGCTGCGGCCTGGATGGCGATCAGACAAACAGACAGACAGACAGGCTGAGGGGGCTGCCAGGCATACTCAGGGTCCAAGAAGGTGTCTGGGAGGAGTCTCCTCCTCCCAGGCCTGCTTATTGACTGCTCCCATCGGTCTAGGCAGAGGTCCAAGAGTACGAGCTAGGCCCACTAGGGCTCACAAGTGACCACCTAACTAAGGAACCGTCTCTCAGTCTGGCTCATAATTATTCTGTTGGTCCTGTTCAGAAGTCAGGGGTCTCTCCCGGCTCCATTACACATTAGATACTGCATAGAAGCTCCGCAAGCTATAAGCTGCTAACAATGCTACAACTGCATTGGCACTATTGCACACGTAAACAAAGCAGGTTCAAGCTTGTTTTGTTAATGCTGTAACCTTCACATCACACAAGAATAATATTCTCTCTCACATTAGGATCAACCGCAGATCAAAACAAGATACATTAGGCTTTTACGTGGGTGTCAACTTCTGTCTAAAGTAAAAAGCAAAATTCACTCTCAAGTAACGCAAGTGTATAAAACTCTACATAAAACCTTCGTTAGTCTGTGTGGGTTCGTGTGCATCAATCTTTTATAGGTTAATGCTAATACTGCATTGCATGTTCGCTAGGAGAAAAATGTATGCATTAAATTACTCTAACACCACGATATAGACTACTAGTTATGTTTCAAAATGTTCATGTAACATAATGAATTGCCATATTATTTTAAATACAGTATGCTTCCATCAGTGTCTGGCATGTACACAGACTACACAGCGGCTCACAATGGGGCCCTCGAGCAAATAAAATCACTAAAAGCATAAACAAATGGTCTACAAACACACATTCATCTGAGTCGTTCTACATGAAATAAGAGAGAGAAAAATACGTTTAAGGCATAACATTTGTAGGAACGATGCAATTTAAGAATACTATGGGACTTCGATAAAACCACACTGCTGTAATGTGTCACACTGTAAATATCTAACCTATTCCAGTAGCCAATTTCATTGAGCCTACATCGATTACGTTCTCACAGTGATAAAAGGCTGCTACAGTACAACCAATGCAAAATAATCTGCTCGTGCGAGATTTGCGGAATAAAATCTGTACCCCAACAGTAACATCCCAATAAGAGCGCAATTTATGTATGCCTGCTGTAGCCTGAGCACAACTAATTCACTGAGGAAATTGTATGCAGCCTGTACTCTTGCCCATTATCTCCCGCACTGGATACAGTGATAAATCAAGTTGTTAGAGGGGTCGGCCGTGGCCAAATACTAGCAGAAGTAGAAGACCAAAACCACAGAAATCACATTGGCGCACAGGCGAAAACGGCCCAGGTACTGTAAAATTGATGTTTAACTTAGCAGGTGGCAGGTGTCTTGTGTCCGCATAAAACTTTAAAAAATGCTTGGTCTAAGGCTTTGACATGTTCAACTATAGAGGCGTAAACGGCTAATGTGTGGCATATGCCTTCTGTAACTGCATAGACGGCTACCTTCGAGGTTTTACACGCTGCGCTCTGCCTCACATGACAATAGAGTAGACAGTATCATGGACAGCATGCGCAGGACACTTCCTTGAGCAGCGCTGCCACCTAGCGTTCATTCAGGAGCTACAATAAAGATAACATTCCTTTTGCATAGACTATTTTCTCCAAGCATTTGTTCAATGTTTATAATATTTCTGAATATCAACACGTTCTGAATCAACAACAGTAGAGTATTTTGATGTTATCTGGGAAGCTAGAACTCTTAGGAAATTGTAATCTGCTGCCTGTTCATCTACTGTGTAATGCCATCATTGGCAGGAATGCTGTATAGGCCAAAATGTTAATGGTTTTATTTTGACTTTACACCATGCAACATTTGAAACGCTGTGTTCAACGGTAGTCTTGCACTTAAGCTACTGTACGGTACCTGTCAGCAGAGTTCAACTAAGATTCTTTGGTTATTCCACCTTAGTACGCAGTAGGCTATCCTGTTGGTACTGTAGGTCATCCACTTCTTTGCAGTACAATGAGCTAATTAAAGTAGTATTGAAGCAAGACATATGAGGGGGGAGGGGGGGGGGGGGGGGGGGCAAATTAAAAAA
>JAODTR010003266.1:0-12939 GCA_025399935.1 Amblyopsis rosae
GTGTGAAGCACTTTGTGTTACATTAATTTGTATGAAAAGTGCTATATAAATAAAGATTGATTGATTGATTGATTGATGCACCTGCTCACACCGGCCGGGGGCGGTGCCTTTCCCCGGAGGTCCTCCACCGCCAGCGGGTGTCGTTGAGGAGGACAGCTCCAGCCAGAGGCTGTCGGTTGATGGAGATCACCCCCACAAACAAGGACCTGCTGTTGGTGTCTTGTCTGGCTACGCTGCCTGTTCTGGTCCTCACCTCCTAGGAGAGCACCCAGACTATGATGAGATTGAACTCTTTTGACTCCTGTACTATATTGACCCTCTACGTACAGTATAAGCCCGCCCTCTCCCCGTCTAGTTGTACGTATAAGGAGGGAGTAACCTTGTCAAGCCAAACACACAAAAGACCACATTTTCACATCACGTCACTACCAAATCAGCAATCTAATTCCATCTGACTGCTTGCAGGGAGAGAGAAAGAGGGAAAAAAATTAAAACCTCAGTCAATTATTATTAAACTAGTATTCAGTTGACTTGTGCATGCTGGGTATGCAGTACAGCACGGCTACAGGTTAATGCATAATGTTAGGTTATCAATTTAAATGCATATTTGTATGTCACTCATCTACCTGCCTTACTACAGTATAATAAACTTATAATAACTTTTTTTTAAGTAGAATTTTTGTTAAACACTCAAATTTGTATCTTAATTATACCTTACTTTAAGGATCTGAACTGGATGTCCCTCCGCAATTAACTTACTGTACATTGTTTTCCAAAAACGTACTTAGAACGTGTCAAGAACAACATAGGTAATCATCATCTCTACTATGTGTTGTCACTCCGGACTGGTTTGCAGATGTGAGATTATAATAAGGTTACTTTATTTGTTATGCTTTTATTATTTGTTCTTTAATTTTCATTAGATGATGTACGTGTTCAAGCCACACCCCACTTTTAAATCTACGTTACCGTTATTACTACTCATTTCCTGGCCAATAGAGGGCGATGTATACAATTATATCAGATACGAAGTGTTAACGCAGAAGAAAGAGGATGCCAAGAGGTAACTACTCATTCATGTTTACGTCCTGTTCAGGGAACCAATAGGAGTTGCTATGGTGTGGCTATATAAGGGGGAGAGGGTGTGGTTAACGGGGCTGATTTCCATTCTCAGGGGGCCTTACATTACTGTGCGGTTTAATACATTTATTATTATTATTATTCCTAACACTTTTGAGTCAGTCCTTCTTTATTCCTTCTGGCTAAATTATAAATATGTAACACAGAATGAAAACTGTGTATGTCATAGATATCAGAGTAATTGAAGAGTGTGTGTGTGTGTGTGTGCGTGTGTGTATACTACAGCTGATCTCATACTGAACATGCAAGACAGACAAGGATTATCTCAAAAATGGAAGTGATATGGGGGTTAAATTCTTAAATGGACTAGATAGACACTTAGCTGGCTATAAAAAGTGTTATCAAACTGTGGTTTTGCATAGGGATCTTTGCCAAATGGGGTGTTACTAATGCTGATAAGCACATGCCATATTTCCTTTTTCAGTTTTACTTCATTCATAAATCCATCAAATGAAAAGAACAAATATGTTTTGCTGCCACTTTGACAAACAATGCACTTTTTTGCCAGGGGTGCCCAAAATGTACATACTGTTGCTAATTCAAATTAACAATCGGCTAGGCTACATGCATAGAGACAGTTTTCTGGAGAGGAATAAAGCCTCTTCCATATTGTTTGCATGGCTTCTTTGTGCCAAAACCATGACCAAAACAGCATTATCACACCTTTTTGCCACTAGAGGGTATCCCTGTGTCGCCTGCTTACTTAGATATTACCTACATGATTGCTTGCTTACTTGCAAATAAATCTCATAATGTTTAGACTTCTTAACACCGTTTGTCACATATTCAATTAAATCAGCTGTTCAGTTTATGCTCTAACTAAACTATCCTCCGGTACTGGTAGGCTCTATGAGTAGGCTATCCTACCCAGGTGTCTGTGGGAGCAATTTCTACT
The DNA here is from genome assembly GCA_025399935.1 of Amblyopsis rosae. Lineage (NCBI taxonomy): Eukaryota > Metazoa > Chordata > Actinopteri > Percopsiformes > Amblyopsidae > Amblyopsis > Amblyopsis rosae. Next base: position 2,036 of record JAODTR010003266.1, read on the forward strand.
TGTCTTTATTTACTGTAGACTACAGTCAATTTAACGTTTAAATTAAAAGTATATATAGGCAGAATTGTATTTGTTAAAACTGGAGGGGAAAATGACAAAGCAATTAAGCGGGAGCAGGAGCAATTAAGTAATTTTAAATGATTGATATTATGAATTTGTTAGGCAGCAGAAGAATCTGTCTCTCTCACTCTCCCTCTCTCTATATAAAAAAACGTGTTTATTCTGAAATGGTGAGAATGTCTTTCATTTCCTAAACCTATCATGTTTTATGATGTAAATTTGTTACTGAATGTTTCTAAAATGTTAAGTTATGTAATGGAAAGATAAGGCACTGAAAAATCCCAGTAGTTACAAAAAGGTTTTGGGAACGTGATGGATGTACTTAAATAGGACCAAATAATAAGTTAATACGTTTTTGACATTACATTATTACGTTCTGCAAACGTTATGGGATACCTACATTGAACGTCGTATTAGTAATGGTTCCCTAAACGTTCCCAGAACGTTCCCTGAAAGTCCCCAAATAACGTCCCTCGAACCTTAAAAGAACTCCAAACGTCTGGGAACGTTCTGGGAATGTGGCAAGACGACTTAACCAGCAGGGACGTTCTTAGAACGTTTTGGGAATGTATTTTTTCTAGCTGAGATAGTAGCCTACGCCTTTACTTGTAGGCTACTGATAAAAGAACCTCCGTGACTTCTGTGTCAACTCTCACCCTTAATTTGTAAGCATTATACAAATAGACACGGGAATTAAGCGCTGTCCCCTCCTGTTGACCTGACAACAGAAAAATGCCGAGCATCCCTGAACTATATGACACTGTCGTATCAGGAGTTAACTATGTAGCATAGGCTGAGTTTCAAAACGCAGACGCTTCAAAGTCTGCCAGATGCGGAACATAACTACTGAACCTCTCCTAACGAGTTCATCCGTACTTTAAGATGGACATATCAATTATCGCAAAGAAGCTGTGGTGCGTCCGAAAACAGATAATTATCTTTCTAACCCCACTTCTATTTTTTCCCTTACTTTTTGTTCTACCAGATAAGGTAACTCGTTTTACACCATTATAAAAGAAGATTGTTTATATTTATTAAAGTCATGCAAGCAAAGCTAAAGATGTCTGATTTTAGCCTATATGATTGATTATTTAGTTATTTGATTCAATTCAAAATGTTAGACAAATGGTGTTTTGTAAAAGTTGCTATCAACATGGAAATGTATAGAAATAATACCATTATGTCCAGAAGTCAGAAAATCACATCAATTTTGATAGCGGTCTTTTTGCATATAACCTATAGTTTTAATATTCTAGGTATATATTATCAAAATGCCTTGCATACACCTTGAAGGTACATCCGTCTATATTATGTTTTCTCTCTCAGTTGTTCAGGAAAGTTAATTTCACCCACACAATTACAAATACTGTACATGCCAAATACAATGTGCTGTCATGTTTTAAAATTAGGCAGGATATTTAGCTGAGTATGTTGGTTATTTTCAGGAGGGCAAATGTCTGTATGTGGTGCTGCTTATGGCGATGTTTTGGTGCACAGAAGCCCTTCCTCTGGCTGTAACTGCCATGCTTCCAGTGTGCCTCTTTCCAACAATGGGAATTCTTCCATCCAAAAAGGTCTGTCCCGAGTACTTCCTCGACACCAATTTTCTCTTCCTCAGTGGCCTTGTGATGGCATCAGCTATTGAGGAATGGGGCCTGCACCGCAGAATAGCACTAAAAGTTCTGAAGATAGTTGGAGTGAAGCCAGCCTGGTGAGGAATACAATGCATTCTGTTTGAGGGGTTCAACATTTGAACCCAGGTTTTCCAAGCATTCCAAGTCAGCAAGTTGCATTCAAGTTCACATTTCTGTGACATTGTGTGCTTTTATTTGCATAGGCTTATACTGGGAATGATGCTCACTTCATCCTTCCTGTCCATGTGGCTCAGCAATACTGCCACCACAGCAATGATGCTGCCCATCGCTAACGCCATTCTAGAGAGCCTGTTTGGGGACCTGGAGACCTTGAAACAGAACTGCAAGTCCGTACAAGATCCTGAGAATGATATAATTAATGGTATATTTCTGATGGCTTAACTATGGAACATTGTTAAGTTTGAGCTCTACTGAATCAGTCCAAATGATGGAATTATTATAATTGAATGCTACTAGATCACTGTAAGTATCTGTTAATAGGCCCCAACACCTGTATGTATAACAATGTTTACAAAAATGTATTTTTTACGATAAGATAATTTTATTGCTTTAATCTTTTCACTTTGAGTCTTTAATGTGTAACCTAGACTGTGAACTTTGTACAATAGCTTTATACAACCCACAGTGTTCCAACTTAGACAATATTCAATATTCATGCTAGTTAGTCAATATACAAATGGTAATTGATTAATGATACTGGATTGCTCTCAGGTCTTACAGTATAATACATGTCTACCAACACCTCCCTCATTAAATTGCTCAACTAGAGTATTCTGTTGCAAAACTTAATCCTCAATTTTAGTCCCAGTTTTGCATGTAAATCTGACGACTCTTTTATAATCTCTGTTAGGGCAATCCAATGTAAAGCTGCAGTCAATATCCGCAGAAAAACAATTGCTCTCAGTAGACCGGTAAGAAGCTAAGATCATAAGTCAGTTACAAATGTATGCACACAGAATGAAATTGCAATACTTTACCTAACATGATATTTGAATGAACTCTTGACGACATGTTGGTGTCGTTAAGAGATAGAGTAGTTTCTAATTGTCACTGTGTAATTTCTACAGATTCATTGTTTTTCAAACCATACTTTATTAAAATATTGTTCACCATATTATGTAATGGTGCATCTATTGGACAGCCTCAGAACTAAATGCTCTGCTGATGCTTTGCAATAAGATGATAATGCTGTTCAGTGGGTAACAGTTCAAACTATCAAAAGAAAATAAATCAATATGATTTGTTGAATGCAATATGTCCAATTGCATAATAGGAGGTCAGAGAATTCATAATAATATATACTTTTTTGCCGGATACAGGAATTTGTAAACACTGTGATATTCACGTTTTTTAAATGTACACATGGTTTCAATTGTTGCAAATTAAACTAACCCCACAATCTGTGGTTGTGTGTTATCAGTGAGGTTGTAATGCAAAAGAACTGATTAACACGTCTTTCAATATGTAAATAGGACGGACAGCATACAGCAGAATGATACAAGGTCAGCTGAAGAATTGCGATCTGAGTCAGAGTATCAGGTACAGGTGTGGAAAGGTTTCTTGATCTGCATCCCTTATTCTGCCAGTATCGGAGGGACTGCTACTCTGACCGGCACCGCACCAAATCTCATCCTCATTGGACAGCTTAAAAGGTAAATCATGTCAATCTGACCCCATTGTCCCAACTGTTGCTTTTTGGATGTTTCCATCTCATTCTTGTTTGTTGTCATTTTTTTGTTTGTAGCTATTTTCCAGATTGTGACCTGATCAATTTTGGTTCTTGGTTTGCATTTGCGTTCCCCCTCATGATTGTCTTCCTGTTCTTGGGATGGATATGGATCTCTTTTCTGTATGGAAGTCTGAACACACGGTAGGGTGGTGTTGCTGTTGACTTGTGGTTATTAGGTCAGAACATGCTAAATGGGTATATGGAAATGTGGTTATGTTTAGTTAGAATAGGCTAAACCTAGAACATTTTTATAGGCATTCATTTGAATACATTTTGTATGTTCTAGTATTGCATTGCATAAATGTAGTGCATTTAGCACATTACTAGAATATGTCAACATATTTACCATACTCCATATTTAAAAAATATAGGAAAATGAAGGAATAGCTCATTTAATAATATAATAATAATAATATTAATTTTGACCATGCAGAAAATGTCGAGCTCATCAATTTGTCTTATTTTATTTTTCAAAAATCATTACATTTACATTTGTAATCATGCCCATTATCACTGCATTTGTATTGTAACTTTTTTTTAGATTATGTATCAACAAACAGGACCACAGAGCGCAAGCAGAGGCCAGAGCAATGGCTGTTATAGATGAGGACTACCGAAAACTAGGGCCCATAAAGTGAGGACTTGTGTGTGTCATGGAGCCCCACACAATGTATAGGGTGAATATGCTGTACTGCAGGCTACAGTGTATTTGAGATGATCATTTGATTAACATTGACAACCTGCTCAATTCTAGCTTTGCAGAGGGAGCAATAGCCTTCTTTTTCACATTGTTTGCCATTCTCCTGTTTACAAGAGATCCCAAATTCATCACTGGCTGGTCTGTGTTCTTTAAAAAGGGGTAAGAAAGCAACTGTTATATTTTATTTTTTTCAACAAATTAATTTATAACGTCTACATTTTATATTCTCACAGCCTTTCTTTTGTTCCTCTTCTCGCAGGTATGTTTCTGATGCAGTCACTGGTGTGATCATCGTGTCTGTGCTATTTTTCTTCCCCTCCCAGAAACCTTCTTTCAACTGGTGTTTCAACCCACAGGGTCAGTAAGAAATGCCACTCTCATTTTAACTGCAACTTGTGAAGTATGGTAAATTAACTGATGAATTACGCAAACAATTAAATGCATAGTCAAAGCAGGACAAATAATACAGTAAATTACTAACATTACAGTACCATGTGTTTGTGTTTTATATGCTACATCATAATGTCAGATTTTTTTATAGCAGTAGAAAATGCTGCTAATGAAAATAAGATGGGGAATGTTAATATGTAGATTATAAGGTTTGAACAATGTCATGGTATGCAGTGAGACTGTAGTCCTCTGTTTGGAGGTTATGGTATAATCTCGTAAAAAATATCTTGCCGCACATGGGGATGTGTGTGTGGTTGTATATATTAGCGAATGCTGTGTTCAGCTGATCAAACAAATGTTTGGACTTGAATGCACCAGGTAAAACAATAAGCAAACCGTTGGGTTTATTTATCCCTACTAGTAAGTGGTCTGAATTTGAACATTATGAAATGACCATTTCTAGATCAGCCTCACAGCATTTATATAAAGAGCACCTAACAGTCAACAGCACAGTACAATGCAGAAATGACTGAATTGTACCTGTGACAAGGGTGGGTGTAAGCCTATTGCATGTTGGGGGGGGGGGGGGCTGAGTTGTCCTTACCTGAGTTAGTAGCGCTGTAATGTTTCTTTAACTTGGTCCTTGTCAGCCACCATAGAGATACCATATGTTTTGTACAATACCATTCCCACAAGTATAATTTTGTCAAGAAACCTGTACCAGTGTGGATTGTCATTGTCAGGTCAAGGACTTTCTGTGGCTGTTGCCAAGTGTAGTTTCTTAGCTGGAAATGAACTGTGAGCCAACAGCTGCACTTCCCCGTTGTGTTAAGAGAGAATGACCTACGTTTATTTCCATAGACACACACAATCCGTATTCGGAGTGCTGGAGTCTTTTGTCAGACTTGTTTTAGGAAGGAGAAGTGAGCAGGAGGTTCATATTGGACATACTTTATGGTACAGTATGTCCAATATGAATGTTGGTACATTCTGTACCAAGTATGTACAGAGCACTTTGTTTTGTAACCTTTATTTGTTTGTAGTTATGTTTTCATCATTTGACATTACATGAAAATAAAATAAAACAAATTTCCTTAATCAAAATATTGGTCCTATAGCTACTACATTACTGTGTTAACTAGCCTAGCTAGTTTATTCAATGAATAACTATATTTCTGTCTTCTCCTCAGCTTCAAACACTCCCTATGTTCCTCTGTTATCTTGGAAAAAAGCCCAGGATAGTGTTCCATGGAGCATCATTCTTTTGCTGGGCGGGGGCTTTGCCATGGCTAAAGGGTGTGAGGTATATATATTTTGTTTAGATGTACCCAGAATAACCTTTACCATGTGTTTCTTCTTTCTTTGGTGATGAGCGTTTGACTCCATTACTTGCTTTGCTGCTTTACAGTATGTTTGAGTTAACCTGCGGTGTAATATATAGTGCGCTGATGTTCACACACTACAGGAGTCTGGCCTGGCCTCGTGGATTGGAGGTCACCTCCAGCCTCTGGCTCAGGTACCCCCTGCTGCAGCTGTGATGTTGATCACAGCCTTCATGGCCTGTTTCACTGAATTTGCCAGCAACACGGCCACCATCATCATATTTCTACCTGTCATAGCTGAGCTGGTATGGAAATGAAAAGGCATGCTTTGATTTCAAACACAAGGTAGCTGCTGCTGCTGCTGCTCCATCAATTGAATCACTCAAATAAATAAATCCTAGCACATTATTCCCAGCCAATAGGGTGCTAGGATTGTAACTGCTTGAGGCCACAGCCTCGTTAAATGTTTGCAGTGACTTTTGTTCAGGGTTTCCTACCTGTAGAACATTAACAACAGTATTTTCTGTCAGTAATCATTGTGTGAGTTCATTGTCACCTGAATTGGTTGCAGTACGACATTGTTTAAACAAAGCAAGCCTAATAGCTACCCCTTGACAAGTGTTCTTGTACAAGATCAACATGGCAAACACAATATGGTCGACTCATTGCCTAGAATTAAATGTTTCTATCATCAGAGATTATCTGTAATCAAACAAGATGTCAAATCATGTCATATTGTGTCATTTGCCTCTGTAGGCCCAACATGTATCAGTGAACCCTCTCTATTTCATGATGCCAGCCACCGTGGGATGTTCCTATGCCTTTATGCTACCAGTCTCCACTCCGCCAAACTCCATTGCTTTTGCATCAGGACATCTGATGGTGAAAGACATGGTAAGGGGTTTGTTTCCATCGAGGACAGTTCGAGGTAAACTCCCAAATGCACATCAGTAATCTTTCTTGTCTATATGTTTAGGTGAAAACCGGCTTGGTCATGAACATCCTTGGAATTCTATCAGTTGCTTTGGCCATGAACACGTGGGGTGTTGCCATGTTTGATTTAAATACTTACCCGGAATGGGCCCGCCGCAGCAACATCTCCAGTGCCGTCGAGGATGTGCTCATCCCTTCTATAACAGCACTTAATGCTACTCTCTAATGACCTCCCCGTCTTAAAACAAGACAGAAAAGTTTAAGCAGAGGGAATATACATGTAATACTTAATACTGTGTCTAGTTCAAAATTAATTGCCTGTTGTTGAATCATTCTTGAATGTCAAGATGATGTTATTAATAATTATGGTACAGTATTACACTCCACTGAATCATGTTGATTTGGTAATTGCAAGATTGCAACACATCCGCAGTGTCACACTGAACTATTAGTTGTGCTACAGGGTATCACTCTTCATACTATAAGAATGCAGACAACATGATGAGGTTACCTTTACCGCTGTCTTGACTTGATCAAATGGGACAGCTTGACCCTTTGTTGAGGGTTTCGGCATTTGTTACGTTGTGTAAGACTAGCGTGTGATGTTTGTGCTAACACCGCCTCTCTGGGCTGACATCTGCTGGTACTGGCCCGTTAAGAGCTGATTGTCCGCAAACACCGATAGCCATTATGGGTATGCTCATCATTTTTCTAGTGCTGATATTTTAATATGCAGCAGGCTGTAGTACTTGGTTTAGATGTTTTATAGAATACGTCTTTTAGAATGAAAGTATATTAATGTAAACACTTCTGATTTTGTCAAACTATTGTTTATTAATCAAATCTGAAATTCTAATATTTGAGAGATTTATGTTACGTAACTCATTTGTTGCCTAAGAAAATGTTTGAGTTGTTTTAGTTCTTTGTTTGAAATAAAACATAATGTTCGAGGCATGTTGCCATTCTTAGCTACAGTAGGAGAAGGATGCGTGTTCTAGTATTCTTAGTAGTTCCGTCAATTTATTAGATAGTAAATAGCCTCCTTCCTGAGATAGATACTTGTAAATTCCTTTGGTTTCATAAACGCTGTTAGTCACAAGATTTGCCACAATGGTAACATGTAAAGGGCTGCAACATCTCGTAGAGTCTAACTGTCCAGTAATATTTAAATGTAAACATAAAGGATCCACCTCATCAAAAGACCTACAAAGTTCCTTTTACAATAAAGAATGTTAACTGGACTGTGAGACACCTTTTAAAGCAAAAGTAATACTTGAAGAAAAAGGAAAATTGTAGGATATATGTATTTGTAAAAAGGAAGTACTGGCATATTTGTGGCAGTCACATAACAATAGTGGTTAGGTGAGACGTAGTTTGTGACAAGCAGGACAGGTGACGTCAGACTGGTCACTTATTCTACATTGTTCCTGATCGTGGTGACATCCTATCACATGCAATATGCTGTATTGCATGTATTAATAAAAGCTGTCTAAACACGTCATGTCCTATTGCCCACTTCTTTCATTTTTATGTCACACATGCTTTGACTTATTTATTCAATATATACAGTATTGCTGAGCAAAATGACTTGAGTCATACAAAAATGAAATGCCATGCTATTTTGTGTCATGTGTGAGTGAGACCATGGGAACTTAGAGGGAGTCCATAAATGTCAACATGACTATGACTCTGCAGTTCCCCTTTTGCTCTCAAGACATCTGATGTGTCTCAAACCTGTTGGTCCAACTAACATCTTCAAAACAAAATGAAATTTTGGATAAAGTCCCTCAACATTTTCACACCACTCAGGTAAGGGCTGCTTTTTTTTGTTTTTTACCACCCTAGCATACTGGATCCAGATATATGAGTACAGAGAGAGCATCAATCAATCAATCAATCTTATATCTATTTCCTATATGGCAATATCAATATTATGGGTAAGATTAGGCCAGCATATTATGCAAAAGAATAGGCACTATAAAATGCCAAATGCAATACAATACAATAAATAGCTAATTTGGATCATATTTATTAACTTTGATTAAGTTATAGTAGAATGCATCCAAATAATTTCCACCGCAGCTTGGTGTTTAAATGCGCAAGCTGTCCAGACAGTATGTCTGACTGAGGTGACGGGTTCAGTATATGAATTAGATATGTATGATGATTATATATATATATATATGTGTGTATTAAAGCTCTAATCTTTCCTCTCAGAAAGGAACCTTGTGGAAAGACTTTCAAATCGGTCCTGAATTATCTCTGGGATGTTTATTCTGCCCCTACACCAGTGGGCAAAGACATCCTAACTCTACTGCTCCTGTGTTTCACGATCGCCATGGTGACCGGTGGGCTGCTCTACCAATGGCTTTCAGAGACGCTGAGATACGACCGTGAGGTGTCTATTCAAACTGCCTGCTTCTACGGCGTGGCCATCTTTTTCATCTCCTTCCTCTGCCACCCACTGCGCTGTGTTCTGACCATGGTGTTTCCCACCGTCTGTAGCAAGCAGGGACGCAAGCTTATCATCTCCACCTCTCTGATGGTTTTAATGCTAAACGTCATCCCTAATATCACAATGAACATAGGCACAGTCATGCACATCCTCAAATGTACTTCTGAGGGCTTTGCCAGAACATTGCTAAACTCATCTGACCTTTTGAACGTGGCAAAAACAGACCTTGTAGAAGAAACCATCAAAGTGAAAAGGGAAGACTTAAATATTGTCTTAAATTTAAAGAAGTTTGATAGTTTTATGCATATTAATTTGTCAGAGGTCAAAAATAGGTTTGCTAATATTAGCGGACAGATAGAAAATAACTTTTCCTACGCCAGGACCCTGTTAAAGGAATACAAAGTGCTGTCAAACCGGATTCTCACTGCCATTTTTGTTGTCTTTCTAATCACAGAATCTGCACGCTACCTGAAATGTTATCTGACATCACTTAAATTTGATAATGTGCACCTCTCAAAAGAAATATTACAGAAGGCAACTGTTGGAAATCAAATATCATCATCTCTATTCACCAATTGTAGAATAACAGCTCAAGAATGCTCCACTTGCTTTGTATCACTAGCTGTGGTAACATTGTACTTCAGTGCCATAGCCTTCATAATTACCTTGGATTATGTTGTGTATTACCTGGTACAAATAAGTGTAACCTGGATTATGGATTTTCCTACAACCACTGCTGGCATAAGTATAGATTTGAAGGTAAGAGGTCATTGATTGGATTCACTATTCAGAAAACCACTATGCACCTACTGATTAATACACTGATGTAACTTATAGGAACCATACTCATACCAGTTTACTCATGAATACACTTTTATAGGTTTTTTGGTTTCCTCCTGCAATTTGCATCATCCCACATTTGTGTTCCACACACAACCTGATGCACTTCCACAGAGACTATAAGCAGACGTTAGGCCCTGGGCCTTCGCTCTGTGATGCCACGCCTTCGGCTCCGGACCTGAGAGTGACAGTGCTTCTGGGAATTCTCTGGGTGGTGAGCTACTTCTTTGTGTTTTTGGAGGTTTACGCCAGACGAATACGCAGAAAAGTGTCTGCGTCATTCTTCAGAAAGCATGAGGAGAAGAGAATCTCTTTCATGTTGAAGAAAATGCAGGCAAAGCAGAACAATGAGGTGTTTTCTGTCACTGTTTCTCTTGTGTAAAACTATTGCAGACATTTTGTTACTGCAGTTGCAGTTGTTTAAGTTTTGTCACCCCAATTCAGTTTTACAGTTTTACAGTTTCATGTGAACACAGTACATGCTGTAGGCTATGAATCACTGTAACATATTCTTTTTCCAGGAACAAAGAGAGAAGCCTGTTGTAGTTTTGTTAATCAAATTAGAAATCAACTTTAGTAAATTATATTGTCTTTGCATCTCTGTCCACTCTAACACTACAAAACAATTTATATAGGACAATAAAACAGAATAATGATGGTATGGTTTTTTTTGTGAAATGTATTATTGGCTTAGATACAGTAGTTCTCTTAGAACCTTAATATGAAATACTGTAAGTTCAATTTTCTCCGGGAACCATCACCTTATCCTGGTGGAGAGGTTTGTGTGTCCCTATGATCCTGAGAGCTGTGTTGTCTGGAG
>JAODTR010003267.1:0-12939 GCA_025399935.1 Amblyopsis rosae
CCCTCTCTCTCTCTCTCTCTCTCTCTCTCTCTCTCTCATGGGTTCTCTGTTATCTTCAGATCTCTTGCAGGTCAAACCAGGGGGAAGTTTATTCAAGTTTATTTTATTTTATTTTATTTTATTTAGCCCTTAATCATATTATAGTCTCAAACACTCTGAAGGAAAACGGGACGTGAGTCTGACAAACTGTCGACTTGTAAAATGTCTCTCTTACCTGTAAAGGAATTGTGTTTAAAGACTTAAGACCCCATAAGAATGTATACATGCCTCAATCCAAATACCATACGGAAACAGGTGCAGGTGTAGTGATTAGCCATCAGTGAAGACACTACGCACACACACACGCACGCACACACGCACACACACACGCACACACACACACACGCACACACACGCACACACACACACACACGCACGCGACACAAAAAAGAATACAGACGCCAGCTTTGTAGATTCCCGCAAAACACACACTGCTCAAAAACTGCCACAGTAGGAGATTGTAAAGCTGGATAAAACCAGGTCCAGAAATAGACGACATAGCTCATCGCTATATTGCGTACCCTCTACAGTATGTGAGCTTATGATGTTATAGACCATAACAAGAGGCTTGCAAACATATCAGTCCACTCAGCCTCAGCACACAATATGCCATTCACAGCAGCTCTCTGTCAGCTTAGCAATATTAATTTAAGAGTGTGGCATGTTGCCAAGAACAGGGCTGAAAAGGCGCGTGCCAAGTTGTATTGAAAGCAGAGCCTTAACAAGAGTGGGATGGAGCTATGGCGTGCAGCCTTGCTACACCAGGTGCAGCTCTTTCACTCCAAGGCACTTCCTGGTTTTTTTAAACAAGCCAAATTTGTTTTTGCGGTGTGCATTGAGCTGTTAATACTAAGGAAGCAAACTAGTAATTGTGTTTTTTTCTTCTGTTTATACACATATATGCATAGTGGCTAATTTGGCAGAAAAATTAAATTGTAATCCATGATTCTAGGGGAAAATTACATTTTGGAGAAATTATTCAATTGACAGAAGCGTTTTTCTAGAATTTTTGCAATTTTGATCTATAATTTCAGAAAAGCTCTCAAGCGCTAACTAACACACACACACACACACACACACACACGCTGTACATCTACGCACGCACGCATTATAAGTCAGAAGACATACATGTACACACATGCGCGCGCGCGCACACACACACACACACACACACACACACAGAATAGAAGTCAGATGATATGCATGCGCGCGCACGCGCACACACACACACACACACACACACACACACACACACACACACAGACAGTAGAAGTCAGACGCCATGCATCCACACACACACACACACACACGGCCATGAGACGCAGAGCCCGTGTCAGTCATCCCTCAGTCGAGGAGAGGAGCGACACTGTGGCTGGAGACCACCCAGCCACAGTGGTCAGAGACTGTCAAACTAACTGACACCGTGACAGAGCGTGTCTGCTCCCCTCTCCCCCGCTCCACAAGTATTCCTTGCGTTCCGCCTGTCAGCTTCCATCCTTCCCCCACACTTTTAGTAGCAATGAAGGATGGTGAATTAGCTGTGCGTCTTTCAAGTAATGCGCATCACCTCAAATTGGCACACCTGACAGTTAAAGGTAAAGTCGTTTTGACATGTATTCTCTCTCTCTTAGGGCACCAAGGTTCATGTTTTTGCTGCATTGTATACATTAGATTTTATCTGACGTACCTATACTGTACATGGTAAATGGACTGCATTTATATAGCACTTTTCTAACTTTCCGGCCACTCAAAGTGTTGTACAGTATAGCCTCACATTCACCCATTCACACACACATTCATACATGCAAGGTGCGACCAATCACCTGGAGCTGTTAGGCATCTTGCTCAAGGAGGCTTACAGGTAGGTCAACACCAGGGTTTGAACCCAAGACCTTCTGTACCTATACACCCTGCGGTCATCACCTGCGTCTCCCTATACTTGCATTGATTGGTTTGTAGATTGACGTGTGTCTGACGTCGGCGCGTCATCAATTCGGCAGGTACTGTAGCCTTCTGTTTATCAGTCTATCCCTGCATTCGGGATGGTGGGACGTTTCAATTACAACACATTAAACGAATACTGGCACTAAATCGACCTACGGCTACTTATAAAAAACCCAGGCAAATATGTGGCTATATTACTTCATGTAATTGAACAACACTTGCACGCGCATTAAACACACCAATGTTTTTTAAAGTAGTTTAAGAATATTAAAACGAATTCTAAGAAATGTGTCTTTAGTGAAAAGGTTAATAGAACGCTCAGTCCACTGAACGCACCTTATGCCTTTTACAAATGGAATGAATGGAGAATAATTAATGAACATAGACCTATCGGCTATTCATTTTGTTGTTGACGCTATAATATTATTACAGCCTTACTACCAGCAGGCTACCAACGTCATGTGATGTAGCCTACTCGAGACTTGTTCAACTTGTATTTGACAAATACTCGAGACCACCTCTTTGATCGGACCAAATTCTGGTCCATTTGTCCGGAACGCGGGGAAAGAGGCAAAATAGCAGGTCAGAAAAGTCAGAAAGTCCGGACCAAACAAGGTAGGTGTGAAAGCACCCTAATAACTAGTATCTATTTATTATCCGCTTATCCAAGTCGGGTCGCAGGGGCAGCAGCTCCAGCAGCTCCAGCAGGAGACCCCAAATGTACCTTTCCCAAGCCACATTAGCAAGCTCTGTAGGCCTAGGTCTACCCATGTGTCAGGGCCCTCCCACAGCCACACTGCTCAGTGCAACAGCAGAACATACTGCTGTCAGCGCAGCCACATAGCACACATACAGCACACATACTTTCTTGACTGATGAAATGTACCCTAATCTTCTGCAGTTTTGTCTGGTACAGGAGCTCAGTGCTCTGTATTACAATAAGCCTACTGGCTATGGGCTATGAAACAGGGATATCCTATCTAACGGCTATGGTGAATCCTTGAAGTCAGTTCCATTAATGTTTGTTATAACTGTTTAATTAATAGTCTACACTATATAAAAATAATAATATAGGCTAGTATATTTTGTTTGTGCACATAACCTACCATTACACTACCATTACACTGCCAATTTGCTTAAACTTTGTATGTGGGTAATCTACTTTTAAGTAAAAAAAAAAGTGATGTTATTCTAAGAAATATGTAATAGGCTATTCTGCAGAGACATAGCTTTAACATGATTACTGGTAAAATACAGGCAATATTGAAAGCGGTTTAAGAAACTACTCTGCGTTACTTGTAACTAGAGTTACAGGGCTAGCAACATTTTAGCTGGGCTAGTGGACATTTTGCTCTACTAGCCCGGCTGGCTGGTGCCAAAAATTCTAAAGATCCACCCCTGTATGTATATATATGTATATGTATATCTTTATGTATCTTTCCTTATGTACTTACCTACATACATCTGCTATTTGGCAGGTATTTCAGTATGCAAATAGCTGAGCAGAATAAGGTGTTTGCCTCCAGCCATACGACATTTACAGTACTTGGCACGTTAACCCCTAGTGGCTTTTTGGTAGATCCATCTAATGATTAATTTATGCACACATATACAGCCTACTATATGCTACCACCACTTTACAGTCTGTGGATAGGCATACTGTAGATGCTGATCATCCTCAAAAATTGGAGTTGACATTATTTTAAGCCTTGTTAGTGAGCTAGCCTGTTTAGTGAGTCAGCATATTGCTTTCATAAAATTTTAAAAAGCTGGAGACAACAAAACTGGTTTTCTGCCTCTCGCTTTTCACAAGAATGAAATCAATGAAATAAGTAATTTCAGATCCCTTGTTGATCCCTTTGGCAGATTAATTAGGACCAGAAAAGCTTGTATAAACACGATATTCCATCCGTGTAAGCATGTGAGCTGTGTCAGTGCCTTGTGGCTGCAATTGTGATTAGAATAAAAATGAAGATAAATCCACATTTTAGTTACATTTAGAATCGTGCACTTCCTAGAGATTGTGTGTGTGTGGTCTGTGTTCCAATTTACAGATTGTATATTGTGTATTGTTGAAACCAAGCGGGAACCTGCGTCGCTGAGAAATGAATACGACACATAAGTGCCAAACCCTGCAGATCATCGAATGGCCGCTTGAGGCTTGGCTGCAAAAAGGAGTTAATTCCCGTAGACTACAATGTTAAAATGTTCCAACTTTACAGCAACAAAAATCATGTTTACAGCCTGGTTAAAAAAACTGTTTTGGGGTCTCTATACTGTAGCTAGTCTCCCCGTTCATGCCAACTGCATTGGGATGGGGGGGCGAGGGGCATATAATAGGGGACATAGGGAGGCGTTACAGGCAGAGTGAGGTACTGCAATGATTGCGACGGCCAGAGCCAGCACAGTGCAGTGTTCAAAGACGTTCTAGAAAAAAAGCTATGGGTGACATTAGGGAGGGTTTGTCCATTTATATAATGCAGTCTATGGTTGAAACACAGGATTTTCAATGTGCACACAGAATGTATTTGCTGAATATGACAAAAAGTGTATTACCTTACACTCGCTGACCTCACCTTTAAATGTATCTGTTTTTGTGCCTATATAGCTGAAGATGTGTGTAAGTACCAGTACTTTATGTATGTTTTTCATTTATATTTTTACCTAATCTTCCACTGAGTGTGAGTGAGTGAGTGAGAGAGATAGAGAAATATAACATATTCTCTTCGTCAGCCAAGGCTGGCATCGCCATGGTGACAGAGCAGGAAGATGAAGATTTTTTTTCTGGAGCCTGGAGCCCCTGGCTTCAGTTACCTGCTATTTTTTCCTTCAGTCAATGTATGCCCTCTTATTTATATTTATATATTGATTTATATTATTTAAAATGGAAAATGGCTAACACGTTGAGTTGAGAATTATTTAGATATGTAATGCACAAGGCCTCTCTCTCTCTCTCTCTCTCTCATGTTTTTGCCTATAATGCAAAAAAGGATTTATGAGCCATCTGCATTCTGCCTTGTCCTTCACTTTAGGTTTTGCACAGAGGCCAATAGCGCTCTCAGAGTAGAGACACATAATAAACAAATTTTCATGCAGTCATAACAGTGAAAATGCATTTAACGTGACACTTGTCACTAACTGAAGCTCAAGGGTTTAATTGGACAGATGTTGGAAATTACGATGATATTCTCAATAATGTTGAAATTGGTGAGTTGGTCACCCGGAGGCAGTTTATAGCGCACGGTGTGTGGGGGTGGACAAAGTTTGCTAGTTTTCTAATTGGTGGCTGTAGGATGCGTCTTTTACATCCTGTACACACCAGACAGAAGAAAACATCTCATTAACATATCTCTCTAACTTTGAAAACTGTCAGAGTGTGTTCAGAAAACAAACATGTCTGGGAGTTGACTGGGGTTCTGGTTCATGCAGTTTATAGATTTTTCTGGATCTTAAAAAAAACTACAGTAACTAGAACCATCATGTTTACCTGTAGGTTTCAAGTATACAATAATCAGGGAAAAGTAAACCTTGGAAAATTATTACCCTGAAAAGTGGCGTAAATAATTCATAATTGAGTACACAGAAACATACAAATGCAATTATGACTTATTTATAATAATACACATGTATCCTTAAAAAGCCCTAGATGAGCAGCAATGTTTTGTGTAAAACAAATGTGTGAATGACTATAAATATGTATTTCCCAGTTGTATTTTTTACCTGAGAATATTTTATACACGAGAAACTCAAACCTTTTTATATAACACTAAATATGTCCATGAGCCATGATTCCAAAATACAAAATATAGGCAATATAGTGGCAGTAATGATGTCCTTTCTTACAGCATTGCAGCCAAGGGAATCCACAAAAATGTATCCCTAACAAGTTATTTCTTGATCTTCAAGAAAGTTACATCTATCTTTAGTTCGGCGGGGATATATTTGGTGGAATGTATCTCTCGTTGTGCACTCTTTGTTGACACAGTTTTTTGCAATGGCAAACACCTGGTTTACCATGCACAATAAATAGCTTGAAAAACTGATGAGGCCCACAGTTTTCTTTAAAGTAGCATTATATTAGGCCTACAGTAAATTCATTGCCACAATATTATGACAGAAAAACAAGGCTAGATCAACTTTTTAATGCTTAAATAAGATGATAATCTTTGAACTATGTACTAAATCGGGAGGTTGAGATAAGAAATATAGTAACTGAAATGACGTAATATGCTACACTGTATATATATAATAATTTGCTGAACATATACTGTAGATTGCTCTTGTATGTGCTGATCATCTAAATACAAAAGCCTTACATTGCACGTAGTTTAATGTCTTTTGGTTTTAAAACGTGAAAGATTCTTCAGAGCTAAACTTTGTGTCTGAAAATAATGAGCTCTCATGCAGACTAAATATTTTATTTATTTTGTTCTTAGAAAGCTATATATATTGTTCACAGTAAGCCTGCACTGCAATGGTGTAATCTTTCCTCGTACAAAACGTCTCATTTACCCAATTAACTGAATTGTATCTTTATGGATTCCATTTTGGCTGTAATGATATACTGTATATCTGGCATGACATAATGTAACAGGACACATATCAGAATGGACTGTGAACTTTCTATCCCAATATCAATGTGAAATACCTAAAACCAATGTTACAAACAAAAAAGAAATGGCACGATTTATTTAAAGTATTCATGTGAACCCTTCAAATGGTAGGCAGCAAGAGGTATACCGTAGATCAGGAGGTAGGATAGTGGGTGGTGGACTCCCAGTTGAAATATTGTGGATTCAGCATGCCTGGTACCTGTAAAAACCAAGTAGAAACTGCCGGTGTTTAGAAATTAATAGCCTTCAATTCGGAAGTGCCAAAACATGCAGTTCATTGAGTGGCCACTTGAGGCTGGCTGCAAAAGGGAGTCAATCCCCACAGACTCCACTGTAAAAATGTCTGACTGTACAGCAAAAATATGTTTACAACCTGGTTCAAAAATAATTTATGGTCTATATAGCTTCTCCCTGTTCATGACAAATGTGAGCGGGATGACCTCTTCAGTTAAAAAGATATTAGCCATATATGCATTACATTATAATGGATAGGGGAGGGGGATATACAAAACATATTGCCAAGAAGCATTGTTACAACAATGAAATTATCTAGCAAACAAATTTCCTTACTATGTTTATATTCAGCCTATGGTAAAAAGGATGGTGGATTCAACATCCCTGGTCTACCTTTAAAATCCCTTGAGCAAGACATCTAACCATACCGTACCTGCTCCTTAACACACGCACAAAAGGGGACAAAATCCCTTCAAACTAACACACTGTTGCTTAAGTTTAGAAACTAGTTAGGCAATATCAGAGTGCATGTCCCTCCCTCTTCAGATGTTGTGCTTGTAGCATCTTCAGTGTGCTGGGCCGGAAGCATGACATTCTCAGGGTGCTGTAAAGCAGTGTGTGTGCCCTTTCATTACAAAGCAATAGCATGGTTTTTCCAATGTCTTGCACCCTAAATCTAAGTCAACAATTTCATGAACACACAGATCATCCTTCTCTCTATGCTGTTTCCTAGTGCATTCGGTCAGCAGGCTACCCTAGAACATCTAGAGACGTTAAGAGCTTTCTTACTGCATGCATATACAGAACAAGTATCTGTTAAACAGTGATGGAAGACACTTTGCAACTGTATGTCCTATAAAAGCCTGCTCACAACTGCAGAGTGTTTTCATTTAAGTTAAAATAATTAATGCTGCAACCTTTGGGGTGTTCATGTTCTTCATCGACATTAATATGCACACACAAACATTTGTATAATATACTGTACACTGTATATGGGATGTGTGGCGTGCTCATTGTGCCCATAATGTTGCATCATCTTAACTGAGGAAATATTAAATGCAATATCCCTGGACGACGCGCAGGGGGAAGAATGAAATTGACAGAACGGGGCATGTTAATTGCTGCAAACATAAACACATCGATTGCTTGCTATTCGATAAGTGGTGTATTTTTTTATTCTTTGCTTAATGAAAGGACCTAAATATATTAAGAAAATATTCCTGGAGTACCTCGTGTTTATTATCGGGTTTGTTTCGTCAGTGTATGCTGCTGATGGTTTGCAACCCCTTGTTAGGATAATTGGCAGATTTTTCTTCATCACTTCGTTAACAAGCGGCACGTTCAGAAATACAGACATGACTGAAGTGAAGTGACCACTCTGAGCACCATGGAAACAGTTTTTAATGAATAGGACAAGTGTTGGGTACTGTATGTGGGTGCCTGTGTCTCTCCTTTTGTGCTTGTTCATCCCTGAACATGTGCGATTCTTAGCAACAGCCGCCAGCCACGGTGACCCTTCTCAGCCTTTATAATGCTGTAATTGTGGTTGCAATTACCAGTTTTGTGCTCGCTGCAAGCCAGACACCATTAACAAGTGTGGCATTTTCAATCAGGATAGTTCTTTTTCATTACAGTGCTGTCCTTTGGTTAATACCGCTGTAAAGTGGAGTAAAGTGAAATAAAGTGCCATGCTTGACACGTCAGAGAGGAAATACCTCAAAATTGGTCTGAAGGTTTATAGACACATGTTCGACATTTTATTCAATTTTATTCTGTCATGCATACTGTATGTAATGCATAATGTATAGTTATTTTCAAAAGTATGCATACATTGCAGAGTCACAAGGTTCTCTTTTGCCAGCACTTCCCCAAGGCCTACTGCCGATGCATCCACTTCAGTATCAGGAACGTCTTGTTATCGTCCAGCTCTTGAGCACAGGGAAGGAACAAAGGCATGTCTTTAAAGTCTGGAAGGCCATTTCAGTTTCCTCCGTTCCGTTGTGTGGGTTGTTTTGATCCTTCGCCATTAGTGACGTCAGTGGTGCCGCGACTGTGGCAAATGATGGTACAAAGCGCTTTAACCAGCCCGACAGTCCTTTGCTAAGAGCACAGCTCCATCTTTGTTCGGTCTGTTGAGGATGGCTTTCACTTTGTCAACTTGTGGTCGCACTGCTCCCTGTCTCAATTGGTATCCCAGGTACCGTGTTTCTTGCTGCACTCAAATGCATTTGGCAATGTTGAGAGCAAATCTGGCCTTCGGAATCTTCCCCAGAACCTCCCTCAGTTGCTCGGCATGCTTCTAAAGTGGTGTCACTGAAGGTGACAACATCAGACTTCACTTCCCTAGAGGACCGTCCATCACCTCTGGATGGTTGCTGGTGCCCCATGAAGTCCACAAGCCATCGGCATGAATTGTCCAGTCGTGAAGGTGTAGGGGACTTCTCCAGAGGGACATGCCAGTGTTGCACAGGTCAACGCTATCCATCCTCCTGCCTGGATCACAATGAGCATTTGGCTGCACCATTCTGTGGTTGATGGCTCTATTACTCTAAAGGCCGCCGCCAACGTTCGTCCGCGCGTTAAGGAATGCGCTAGCCTTCGCGAGACTTACCTGATCTCGCGAGCTTCATCTTAATTTCGCCCTGAGAATCAGTCTGGAAAGCCTCGGAATCATTTTGAATGTGTCCGAGTAGCAACTGATCTTTCCAATCAGCGTCGTGTTTATAGCTATATGGACGTGGTTTTCCAATCAGCGTGGTGTTTATAGCTATACAGGCGTGGCTTAGGTGTGCCGACCATGGTGCCGACAACGAAAACGACCAGATGGATCAGCCAATCAACTGCCAAGTATTTTTTTTAAAGTACAGCCATTCACAAACTGTATCAATGTACGGCTCCCAGGTTATGCCCGGCATGCCAGGTTAGGAATGTGCAGCGTTCGAATCGTAAATACAAATTGACAGAGAAGAGCAAATATCTGCATATATTCAGTGCATGTTTATGACTTGACGGTTAAGAAATAGATACATAGACTACACTAGAGTGACTAGACAATAGTTATAAATAGAACAGCGTTATAAACTTTGGTGTCGACACACGTCATATGCCGCCGGTGGGCGTGCCCCGTAATCTTGCGTCTCTTGAAGCGATTCGACGCCTTCAGTGGGCGTTGGCCTTACGGGTCTGCCTTGTCTCCACCTCCTCCCTCAGCACATCCACCAGATGCAAGAGAACCCAGCAGAGGAGCAACCAGTTCTGTACCTGAGCCACAAGCTTCTTTGCCGTAAATACAGATATTCAGCAGCAGAAAAGAGAAACTCGCAATGAAGTGGACACTGAAGAGCCTCCGGTATTGTATAAGTTGGGAATGAAATTCGCCCCCTCCGCCCTCCGCCTTTAAAAATCTCCATCAGGCACAGAGCAGGGAACACGAATGTGAGAGCGAACAATTTGAAGAATGATGTGACGGATACGTCATTGACACAACTGATGTGCATATCAAAATGGACACTGAGCTACAGCCGATCATGCTCACAAATATGTGAGCACACACAGACACAAACACATGTACACACTACCACTAGACACAATAAGCATTCACATCACCACTTTCTCTTTCAGGAGCACACCTGTTTGAATTATGTGATCCATGCATGCACTCTATACTCACTGGCCGCATAACTGCTCCCAGGTAAATCTGTATAAACATGCCAAACCTGGCCTTGTTTATACAGAAGAAGTATACTGAAGAATTCAGCACTGGTTTGGCGCATTGTGGTATAATCTATGTACTGTAAATCAGCTTCGTTTATCACTAAGCCTGACACGATAACTCTTTTTGTTGGGAGATATATTGTCATAGAAATAGTCATGATAAATTATATTATTGTCATTTTAAAATGCCACATAATGACAACATAATAATGCATGTACTGTATGCTACAGCCATTACAACTCTCAAGATTATTGAAACGCTAAACAAAATAATGCAGTCCAGTCAGCAGTCAATGTAGGCCTACTATATAATCAATTAAATAGACAAGGATGGAATGACAATAATAATAATAATAATAATATTTTTGGATGGAAGTTACGCAAATAGCCTATATCGTTTCAACATTGTGGGCAAGTAGTGCCCACAATGTCACAATAATCAGTAATTCTTTCCAATGTTTTCTTACGTAAACCGGTAGAAACATTTACCCGCTGCAGTTTGCAGATGTAAACAATCTTATTCCAGTATTGTCACGTGACATCAATTCTTTGTTGTGATGGGTTAAACCAATTTCATTGCTTGGCTAAGTATTTTTTAAAATCTTGAAGCAAATAAAACAAATGTCGCATTTTCACATGCATTTTTGTAAACTGACTGTCTGGAAGTATGCAGTTGTTGAAGCAACACAACATGGTTAACTTTTTACGTCATCAACACACATGTAGGCAAGGTTGAGGTCTGAAAAATGATCAAACTCATGTCTTTTTATCGCATTATACAGTAAGTCAATATAGTAATTAGTAATTATCGTGACTAGGTCTAATCACATTGAATCTCCCACATTATTCAGTGTATTTATGCTGTTAATGCAATACAATCCTTTCCACAAATGGTCTTTATTTTATCTTTTCATTTTAACATTTCTCTAGCAACGCATCAATCTTTTCCCCAGAGGCCCTCCATCTCCCCAGAGAGACCAGCAAGTTAAACACATGGCGCATTAATGACTGAAGTCATCGCAAGTTAAATATGTGGGTGCTATGACCTGATTTAAGATGAGTTTGTGGTGCGGCATGGTGATTAGCATACAGCTAAACACTTCTCTGTATTCACTTGCCAATATGCCTGCAATTTATTTATGTAATCTCCAACACATAACATTTCTAGACTGTAGTTTGGTCAAGTAAATTACTGGGTTTATAGTTAATAGGCTAATTATTTTAATGTGTATGTGTAAATGTACCTAATGAAACATAAATAAATATTAAGTCATAATGTAAATGTGTCATGCTTCTTCATACTGTATCGTGAGTGCTAACTAATTAATAGCTATATAATCTGGCTGAGATCTAGACATGTTCTCACTAGTGTGCTCTGTAGTTTTTGATTAAGCATTTTTGTCAGTTTTGGCTAGCATTCTTGGGGTGAGCTAGACAGTATATTTATTGGAAGAATTACTGTCCCTTTAACTGCCACTGTATTCCCACATTATTTCTCACATTACGAGGAAGGGGACTTGTTCAGTTACAATAGGTATACTACTTGGTCAGTGTTGGATTTCACAAGTGGTTTCAGATTAAGATTAAAAGAAGCTAATTTGTGTAGCACTATCTTTATTACGTATCCATCAAACATTCATCATTGTTATTATAAGCCTACCATTAAAGGTCCATGTCATGAATTCTGGAGAAAGATGATATTTGACTCAATCAAGACAAACACTCCAACCTTCTTTGCCCTAGGGCAGGGTTCCCCAACCATGGTCCTCGGGACCGGTGCCCTGCATGTTTTAGATGTTGCCTTGCTCCAACACAGCTGATTCAAATGAATGACTTGTTAGAATCCTGATAACATTGCTCTGCCCCCCACATTGCAAAGTGCTGTTTGTGTTCCCATTTACAGAGCCAGTACTGGGTGCAGTAGAATCACCATATTTCTTTCAGCACACACAGAGAACGTGCAGTTTACAGACTGTGAGTGGATATTTACTGAATATTACTGTAGGGTAGATGGACAAACCCACTGTAGGGATGACCGATGCTGTTCCGAATAGGTTGGGTAGATCAAACACAGAATACATTATATATATAAATCAGCTCTTTAATGTAGCAAGGCCATCTTCATTCACAGCACAGACACCCCCTTCCCAGCTAACACACCTGAACTTAATTAGTCATCAGATGAGACCAAGCTGAATTGCAGAAGAATGTTCATAAATACATATTTCAGAAAGGCATGTTCATACATTTTCATTCTACATAAACACACACACACACACACACACACACACACACACACACACACACACACACTCTTAACCTACATACACCATTGCCTAAAACATAATGCATCATTCAGTCATAATTACCATTTAGCCACAATACATAAGCCACA
>JAODTR010003268.1:0-12937 GCA_025399935.1 Amblyopsis rosae
TATATTGTGTAATTATGTTGTTGGAGTTGGTATGCACATTGTTTTAGTATATAAGATATGAACTATAACCACTGGCAGGTACCTTTAATAAAGCACTCGCCAGTCAATGCTTTAAAAGAGACTTGGTCATTGTGTAAATAAATCTGCGGTGGATATTAGTGGAACAGTTTTGTACTGGGGACATGCAAGATATTGAACCCGATATCACTCAACCTGTCTCTGTATTTACTCAAGTAGCACGTCTGTATCCTACCAAATAGTGCTCATCAAATTTGTCAGATATGGCACATCCATGTACAGTGCAGAACACTGCTGCAGGGTGCATTTACCTGGAAACTGGTATAAATGTGATGAGTGGGGTGCTGGATTGAAGAGATCCTGTGTGATCTGAACGGGCTTAGTTCTGAAAGCTGACAATGTCAAAGAGGAAAAGGTGAAATGTAGCCTAATATTCTCTTGAACGTCTTGGCTGGCATTATCTTTTTGAGCTACGAATTTAAAAGTGGAGTCATCAATCCTGCGGAAATATTGTTGATGTTTGAACTCGATCAAAACAAAAAGCTGTCCCCCTTCAATGCCCTAGGGTTCCCCCTCAGAAGCTCCAATTCCCAAACTGGACACACATGGTCAAGGCTCGTATAGTGTTCGTGCTGTGTGGTGCGGTCTCCACATTGTTTGTGTTACTATTTACAGAGACCCAGAAACCCAGTGGCGCCTGAGGTGAATTAGCTGAATTTGACAAATTACTACCGATATTATCATTCACATTATTGTTTTCACGTAGCTTTCTCTGTCGTCGCCTGAACCACGCCCGTAGCTGATTGGTAAGTTCAGTTGTTACTCGGACTCAAGTATTTGAAGCTCTCCAGACTAATTCTCGTGGCCAAGTCAAACTGACGCTGTAGCTGCCCCAGCTACACTTTATGTACTATGCAACCCTTTCCTTCTAAATAAACTTGGTAAACTACTGGGTAAGATGGTGTGTTACTTTGTCTAGTTAAAGTTCAGTTTATTTTTGATTCGTTCCCATACAGAGAATGCAAGTGAAAAAAATCAAGTTTCTGAAGTCACACAAATACAACGTACAACATGTATCACAAGACGACATACAACACAGAAACGATGTGCATTGACGAGACAGCTGGTCTCTTCACAGCGAGGCACGGTGTGTATTGTATGGTGGCTGGAGCACTAAGGTGCTTAGCGCAGAGGGAAAACCGTGTTTGGAGGCTGTACAATAGCTTAAGTCAGTGGTTCTCAATCTGACCCGGGGGGTCGTGAGGCACAGAGGAGGGGGTCCAAAGATAATTTTCAGAGATGAAATAACTTTTTTTTTTACTATTTTAAAATTGCATAGTTTCAACAATAATTGTTTTGTAGTAGTACAGTTTATAAATTTCTTTGATGTATTCTACTATTATGGCGGTTATTCTGCGAGCTGAAAGGTTTGAGAACCACTGGCTTAAGTAATGTAGAGTTCTGTACGTACACACAGTATACTATGTAAGCATTGCAATGTTAGACCGTTGTGTTTGAGTAACAGTGTGATGAATTACATTCATGCTCATGTTCTCATTCGTTGATGTACGCATTGTGTATTGCCCCAGTCTGTGCTTAGAAAATGCACTTGTCTGTTGTGGCTTTCTATAGGCTATTGATATATTGTGGCTCTCAGATTTCATACCACACGTCTACGAGTTTCTCTGCAATCAAGTCGTTTTAAATAAGAGTACGTTGGTTGACTCAGAGTGGTTTCTTTCTTAAAACTATTGTGCGAGATGATCCCGATGTACAAGCTCCCGAATCACTTGCATAAACCTTCCCTACACACACAAACAGGTACTCGTTACGCACACGCACACACATGCACCATTTGGAGACTTGGAGAGGACCATTTGGTTTATTTACGTGCAGTATTCCTGCAACTGCTGGGAGCAGGCTAACAGCCAACCGAAACACGCGCCGGAGGCCAGGCTAATAGAATATGACAGGAGTGGAGTCACTGGCATCGTAAAGCTGTCGCTGGTTAAGCTCACAAATTTGTCGCCATTACCTGCCTGCCTCTAACTCCGCACAGGGTGGAGAACGAGAGGTTTGCGGAGCTCTTTTACAAGCGGGGGAAAGGGGGGGTACTTTACCAGTCAGTCAGGACCAATCAGTGCTGTCGGTTGTTTGTGCGTCCTTGCCTGCATGCGTACCCTCTTGTGTTTGTGAGAGAGCAATCAACTGATGATGAATTAATGTAAAGATGCATAACAACAACCATGCTCTCTAGAGTTTACTGTTCTTGAGTCCTATTTGTTTACCGTCTGCACTGCACTGCTTGTTTTTGGCCTTGTCGTCATTGGATGTTGTGTTGCTTTTTAGAAAATATATATCGAATGTGCCTGCCCCTTCTTTTTTTTTCTTCACTATCTTGTACCAATGACTCAGCTGTGTCTTTATTGGTAATACTTTTTGTTGGAACAACATATCAATCAAAATGATTTCTTCTAAAATATATGAGTTGGAGAGTTCTATTGTGCTTTGACACGCACACGCACACGCACACGCACAAACTCCTGTATTGGTTTTGCTTCTCTCGAAAGTAGGAACAACTTGGTCATGTGTACAAAAAGGGTCTGGGTTTCATAGCATATTGTTGTCTTTCCCGAGATAACCGACATGGAGCTGATACCATATTAAATTTTCATTACTAACTTACTTCACTCTGTCACTAAAAACTGGCTAAAGGGCTACTGAACAGGGAATTTGGCTATGTATGAAGTATTGATAAAATGTGATATTGCGATATTGATAATGGGTAGTAGCAATATATCGACTCTGTATCGTTATCGCAATATCACGTTGCGCAATATATCGAAAATCTTGCAGGAAGTGCAATATTTTATATTATATTTTATAATTTATTTTGTGGAGAGATGCGTCCATTGGCTGTGTGGCTTAGTTGTGTTTGATGTAGACAGAACAGTAAGATGTGTGGATGAGGAAGCTAATGACACAATAGAGATCGAAAAGGAAACATCAGTGGCCAAAAGGAATGTCTCCTCGGTAGCTTGGAATCACTGTTGTTGTACCAGACCAATATGTGAATGAATGAATGTGAATGTATGAATATATTTTCATGCATTTTCCCATAACCTTTGTGTTTATACTTATGTTTTAAAATATCTAAATTAATATCGATATTGCCATTTTTATCATCAATATCAGATTTGATAAATATCGTGCCACCCTAGTGGTCATTTTAGCACTCAAATACTGCTACCTTGAATAGTGAACCGAATACTCAAGGTCCAGTGTACGCTCCTATATCCATAACTGTCAAACTTTATCGACAGCCTTCTGAGGCTTACTGTTTGCTATAATACAATGCAAACCTGCAGTACAGCTTTTAATGTTCCTTATCCTCCCTCTATCCAGTCATATCTGGTATGAACTCCTGATGTAGCATGTCTATGAGGATACATACGTTTTCTTACTTGATGTTCCCTTGATGACACAGGATTCAAATGGTAGACAATAACATTGTCAGCATAGGTTCAATTAACGCTAATGTCCTCCTGTGCCTAGATTATTTGCCAGATGTAATTTTCCAGACATGTTTGATTGTTTAAAATCCAGTTTGTCAGGCGTAAGGTATTAGCCCCGCAGCTAAGACTGTTTGTTACACTGCAAAAAATGCCCTATCAAATATAAGTGCAAATATATTAGTAATGAGCTGACTAAGGCTTCAAACAAGCCAATCTGGCTGCCAGTGCAGTAATTGAAATTCATTCGACAAGATTTCTTAAAGTTAGTGCACATTCACTTAAATTAAGTCACTAGCTAAGCCATTTATATTAGTAACAAGTCCAACTAGATTTTAAATCTAAAAACAAGATAATCACACTAAGTTAGATACAGTTTTTGCAGTGTAGTAGGCTGCGAGGAGGAACATTGCGGTAGTAAATTGCAGTAAATTCGCACACCACTCCCGGGATGTATCTTATGAAATCTTCAAAAACACAGCTCATGTTGGGTTTATTTTTTTGTGAAGTATACCTTTTCTTAATTATATTGGTGAAGTGACGGGAGTGTTTTTCCTAAGTGAAGCCAGGCCCAGTTGGCCCACTGTGGCTGTAGGTCCCTCAAGCACATCTTAACGGTGGATCTTTAACTGATTCAGCTTTAGTTGATGCTCATTTCTCATGCTGACGATCACTTGTACGGCGGCGGCAACACGTATGGAATTACTTTGCATGAGACCAGGGAAATTGAAATATGGATTGGGGTCGCAAATGCCTGCTAGTGCTATTTGGCTCACACGGATGTGGAAGATGAAATACGTTTTCCAGGTACGCGTGTGTGTGTGTCAGTTGGTGACTGATGCAGACGGTGTCGGAATCGAATGGTTTTCCATCGGCGAGCCGTTTTCCAATAACAAGCGGCGAGCGGGAGCGACGTTGGGGAAGTGGATGTTTTAAGAGGAAAAGTAATCTTAAAGACAAGCCACGCCATTCCTCACTCTTGATACCTGGCTCCTCCGATGCCCTCGCTGTGTACGTCATGCACACACACACACACACACACGCACACGCATACACACGCGTGCGCACACGCATACACGCCCACAGTCACAGTGAATCAACCATTCAGTCATAATTGGAGTCTGTGTCATTTTCACTTTCTTAATAGGGATAAACTATGTAGGCTGTGCAGTTAATCAATATCAGGATATACAGTACTGTATATAGCCTGATCTTAATGTTTGTCAATGCACCAAATAAAGACAATAGGCCTGTAGGCCGATGTAAATGGGGAGGGGAACTATTATAGGTGTAGGTATAACAGGTTGTGTTATTATTAAGCTGTAGCTGTGGAACAAATGGAAATAAATGTTCAGCTTTAGCCAATGTAGATAATCAGGAGGCAATGTTACGGTACCGGCCGGTAGCCTACGTCTTTATCAGCCAGTGGGAGGAGCAATTTCCAAATCACATGTGAGCACATAAACTAGTAAATGTGTGTGCGTTCACTTTGAAGACGTGAGCTACAAATAAGCTCCAATGGAGTTGTAAGATCTCCCTTTATGCAGACCAGAAGGCTGCCACCATATTACAGTACATGCAGGCTACCTTGACTACCTAGATGTGTTAATTACTACCTAGATGTGTTAACTTGTGTGTATTTGCTTCCTATAGCTGAATATACCTCTAATGCGCTGCTCTCCAGCCTTGTTTAGCTGGTTAAATCGATTTGTTATGGTTACAGCGATAATGAGCCTCTCTGCAAACACACCGCATAAGTTCTGTGTTCAATGTAGCCTGGCTGTAATGCTGAGCCTGGCCACCAGGGGCTTGGGCTGGCCAGGTGTCCTTGTGCCATTCCTCCCGCCCCCTCACCCTGACCAGAGCAGGTACGCTCTGCGAATGTAAACCATGGACAGCACAGCCTGTTGGAAGTGGCAGCAGCCCAGAAAGTCTGGTTGGTTGTGCTGATATTATCTTGCATTTAAGTCAGGTGGAGAACGGCCAGTCTTTATCTTTGATAAGCCCATAAGCCCATTAAGTGTTCCCCTGTTCTGATACTGTACGATTTGTCAGTTGGGAATGTGTTTTAAGCTGTGTATGGAGTTTATTTTGTATTTTTCTGGAGGCAAATTTAGTCCCTTATGTGTTCAAGTAATTATTTATTGGAATACTTAACCCTTAATTAAATATACAGCACTAAACGTTATCTAGCAGCAGATGGGAAATGACTACTGGATGATGTTAACAAAATTATCAAGGGAGTTAGAAAATAAGTAAGCTAATGCTATTCTCCATTAGAGCCATATGAAGTGGTTAGATTTACTGCGAGAGGCATCTTCTCTGCCTAGATCTTTCACACACCAGTCACTAACACCTGTTAGGCAGGCATTTTTGCTGTCATCCTAGACTTAAAGGCAGGCTTATTTTTTGTGTTGTGTCAATGATTGTATTTGCATGTTGTTTGACGGTAATTCTAAATAATCAGCGCGGTTCTCTACGCCTACCAGTCATGCTCTGAAATTCAAGATGACTCTATGGTACGTAGCTTACACGGCACGCCCACAAACAACAACATGTGAAACACAAACATTCGTGTGAGTTCTGCGGTAAAATGGCCTCCGCTGAACTAAAAGCAACGTAGGAAAATGTAGGGTAATCCCTAAGAACACCACACCTGTAGTGACTGCTGTAGTGGTTGTTTCCGAGGAAATTGGCGACAGGGACCCTATTAGCACGCTTGTGCGCGGCCGTCCAAGATGTGCAACTAAGCTATTGTGCAAGCCAAATCGACGTGCTGGGTGAGAGAGACTTTAACAAGGCAGCCAGCGCCCGATTCACAAGACGCATTGTTTAAAAAATAGTAAGACACGTACCACCTATGGCCAACTCTTTTACTGAGATGAACAATGTTATGCCAAATGCGAACGTGAATGTAACTCGGTACCGTAGTTGCTTCACGGCAATGAGAACATTACAATCTCAGGCTGAGCTTAATGGGAGCTAGATCATGTTCATGATGAAGTTATGTGTGCCACATCTGTGTTCAAATATGAGCGCGCATAACCGGCTTTAGATTCCACTGATTGGCCGATCACCCATATAAGCGCCATAAAACAATAAGAACAGCGCCCATGAAGGTGCACAGACAGTGGAAGTATAGTTCCAGCAGGGTGCGCTCACAGGGGAGTTTATAGGATCAAACATTGGGTGGGGTCTAATGCTAGTTCTATGGTCTAATGGGAATACACTGCTGCTAAATCACAAATTTTACTGTATAACAATGAACTGGCTGTGTTTATACCTGTATTTGTTTGTCCAATCTCTAACAGTAAAGCCAAATTCATTAGAGATCTTTAACATTGGCTAAAATGTTTTTCAGAAAAAAATAATTATTTGTATTAATTATTTTAGGGATGCTGAAATGCAATTTAGGTGTGTCAAAGAAATAGTCTAAAATTGCCAATTGTTGGCAGATGTCCTAAAAATGTAATATATCCATGCTTAAAGAAATGAATCCTGTATCTTTATGCTCATCTTTTTATTTGAATATAGAGCAGTTAATATTTTGATGCCATCTCATGTGGTAATGCTCCATAACATGTTATAAATGTTACATATACTGTATATTTAACTTAAATCTTGCAATCGCAATATCTGTCAGAAAAATCGCAATTAGATATTTTTCCAAAATCGTTCAGCCCTACTAGCTACTCTCTGTTCTGTGTACATGCAGAAAGAAAATGATCTGGTGTTCCTACACCATCTTTCTCCAGCATGGCTGACTCCTCAAAAGTCCAATCCCACATATCCCTCCAAGAGTGATTGTATTTAAAGTATTTCCTTCAATAACGCCGTTTAAAAATGTCAATATGACATGAAATTGAAATCTCTGCCCATTATCTGCACATTCTGTGTTTACAATGGTACATATTCTTCTTCTTATTATAATAAGGTAGGCAGGCAACAGATTATGTTGACCATGCTCACACCATTCACTCATAAACAAATGAGAGAGAGAGAGAGAGAGAGAGAGAATTGTGGTCAAAAAATCGATAGTTCATACCATTCTGAAATTGAAGGTGTTTTTTTTTCCTGAAAAAAATATATAAATGGCGGGTGCAGAGGGTAGAATATGAAATGACTTTGGCAGTGGGTCCTCATGTGTGCAGCCTTATCGATTCCCTGCACCCTGGTCCAATTACGCTCGCAGCTATTTGTCCGAGATACTCGTCAGCCTTTTAAACACCCAGGGGAGTAAAGTTTTAGGCGTGCTTGACTTGGCCTTGTCTCACTCACTACCAAGAAGCTGCCATTTTATTTTTTTGTTTATCACCAAAAGGAATTCTGGGAAGCTGTTTGTGAGACATTTAGTCTTAGTGGGACAGTGCCCTGTATTGGCGGGAAGAAGCTCACTCACAACTTCATAATATAACTAATTGTTTAAACATTCGATTTGCGTGGAGTTCAAGGAACATTCCTAATCATTTTAGAGGCGTATGTTTATTTATGTTTTGTAATGCTTTTTTTTTTTAAATGGCGCCAATTGCCAAATAGGCTTTTTTGGCAGTATATGCTGCAGTACCAGCGTTGGCCACCATACCAATCAAGTGTCCGGTAAGTAGAGAGTCAACTGAGGGAAGTGGTTTATTTTTTTCCCTTGATTGACAGTCCAAGCTGCCGTTTAATATACTGTAATAGAAGATGGTGGGACTCTGATGTTGATTCAGTATTTTGTTAAGATGCCTAAGGAAGTGAGGTTGTTGTTGTTGAGCTTGTGCAATGATGTGTTCCGTGTTAGCTTTCCAATTCAGGTTATTGCTAATGTTTGTTTTGAGGAAATTACAGGCCGGCTTCACAGACATGGATTAAGCCTCTAAAATATTCAATGAAGATCTCCATTGTAAAACGATCTTAGGATAGGACTACGGGCTTAGTCCATGTCTGGGAAGCAGCCATAAAAGTGGCAGTGGCAGTGATGACGTGTCCCATGGGCGTAGGGCGGGGGGGGTCCATAGACTGTTTATATAAATTGACAAACCCTCCATGACAGTAAAAATAAAGGCTGGCTCTGCGAAACTACCTAATATTGCCCAGTCTATGCTACTGTTGCTTCCCTGAATATGTTGTCACTTGTCATAAAGGTAGACTATGTTAATGTGTGAATAGATGATTATACATAGTAATTGAACTGCCCAGTGCAATTTGTAACATAAGGCATTAGTAGAAGAGATGGGAACTGAGCAGATGAACAGAAGCAGAAAAACATGTATTGTATATGTATGTCAGTATCTTAAAAAAAGAATGTATCGTTAAATTAAGCACGTTTTAACAATACCATGATAATACCGTTAACCGCGATAATTTTGGTCATTGGTCAACGTCATACGGCGCAAAGCACTCTCGTTCCGCTAGGCAGCGAAGTAGTTATTGCAACGCACGAAAATAAAGATCTCGTGGTTGCTCTGTCTAAACATTTTGATGAGACTGCTGATTGTTATCATGATCAAAGAGCTGAAACAATGCTTGGTTATGGGTTGCAGCTAAACATTTAATAATTCACAGTAAAATATTATTCACATTGTCACGTTCTACTGAAATGAAACTGGAATGGGCGATATACTACCACATGTCGATGTTTTTGCTACGACTTGCTAACTTCCGGTTAGGTGAATGGAGCAGGCTGCAGCGAAGCCGATGCAAAGTTTGAAAAATGGCAAAGTATGACGGAACGAGACTTCCGGTCTTCGACGGTCTTCATTGAAATGAATGACATCCGGCGCAACATAAGGGAGTGCATGACTTCATTGTGAACCTAGCGTCAGTGTCGTAAATGCATACATACCCAAAGGCTACAACGGGGCTGGGGGGTAATGTGCCCTTCAATAGCGCACATTCCCTAGATGAAACCTCACATTCGATGGGCTATCCTCATGAAAAAACTCAAATGTAAACATTGCGGTAATGGCGGTTGCTTGCCATCCCCCGTGGCTGGGTTAGCAACATTGCAACATAGCAATATTGCGGTTATCGCGACAACCTTAGCGTGTGACCCAGTGACTGCTGCAGTCCAAGCTTCCAGAATGTTCCGCAGGACTACAGCTTTAGTAGGGGAGGTTCCCTCTACTCTTCAGTAGCTCTCCTTTAAAAAGACAGTGTGGCGTTACATGCTGTGGGGTAGGGGTGCACAATATATCGACTTGAGATATTGCAATATTCATGATCAATATCGCAATATCACATTTAGTGAATATCGCCTACTGAGGGGTATAGCGAGGGAAATGGTGCTCTCTCTCACCCAGTTCTTAGGCAGGCCACTTGCAGAGAAGGCAGCGTGGCACCCTGGGCATACGGGAAGGAATTGCTTCCGCATAGCATTAATTTACGCTGAGCCAGATTCCCCCCCCACCAAACCTTGATGTTGCTGTAGGCCTACTGCCTGGAACACATACTCTCTCTCTTTCTCTCTAATTTTCTTTATCTCTCTCTCTTTCTGTCTCTCTCTCTCTCTCTTTCTGTCTCTCTGTATGACTCTCTGTCTCCGTCTCTGTTTCTGTCTCTCTGTATGTCTCTCTCTCTTTCTGTCTCTCTTTCTCTCTGTTTATATATTTATATAATTGTCTCTCTGTCTCTCTCTGTCTATGTCTCTCTGTCTCTCGCTTTATATATTTATATAATTCTCTCTCTCTCTCTCTCTGTCTCTCTGTATATGTCTCTCTGTCTCTCTCTTTATATATTTATATAATTGTCTCTCTCTCTGTCTCTTTCTGTCTCTCTAATTTTCTTTCTCTCTGTCTCTGTATTTCTCTTTCTCTCTCACTGTTTGTCTTTGTTGCTCTTCCTTTCTATCTTTTTCTCCATCTCTCTCTCTCTCTGTCTCTCCTCCCTGGGCTGTGATGCTCCCCCCCCCTTCCCCCGTGGAGTAATGGGATGCTCGTGCAATATGCTGCGTTTCCCCACTTGAGTGTTAATGAGACGGATGAATATTCATGAGGACGGGGCTGACACTAACATGTGGCCACTGTGTTGCCGGAGCGAAGAGCATGTGTGTGTGTGTGTGTGTGCGTGCGTGCACGTGCATGCATGTGTGCGCACAGCGTTTCAGGAACCCCCCCCCCCACTTGCTTGTGGACTGAGTTAGCTTGTGGCTCATTCTCATGGTGCATCACCTGGCTGAGCTCAAGGTGAGTCGCTGTGGAGGAGAGACGCTCTCATGGAGGAGATGGCCAGACGTGGCCTTCACCAGCTCCCCTGTGCTCTTGGCTCCTCTCTCCTCATCTCCCATAGTCTATTCTCCTCCCCTTATTTCCTCTCTTTTCTCCTCTCCTCTCCTCTCTCTTCACCTCATCTCCTCTCCTCTCCTTCTCTCCTCTCCTCTGTTGTCTCCTTGTCTCCTCTCTATACACTTGTGTCTAAAGAGAGACACCGCCATGGGATGTTCTTCATCCTTCATCTTCACCCTTCCCCCCACTTTACCACCACACACACACACACACACACACACACACACACACACAGATCCTTGGTCTTCATGTTCCCTCTCCTTGCAGGAGCATTGCTGGCCTGTTTCAGGGACAGCTTGTGTTGTGATGTTTGTTTGAAGGACTTCTGAGGAGTAAAATCCCCCCTGCCTCATTTTGAAGCAATGGGAAAAGGTTGATCAAGTTTGTGTGTGTGTGTGTGTGTGTGTGTGTGTGTGTGTGTACAGGCGTCTTATGTGATGCCACATCACCCCACCCTCTCCTGGAACCACCCCCGCCCCCTCCCCGCTCCACCACCAAACCCAAACTCTGCCACGAGTTATTCTTGCTTTACTTGCATTTTTGTTGTTGTGATGTTTTTTTCTCTCTCTGGGTTTCCTGCTGCAGTTCCTCTAGTGTCCACACACCCAAGCCAAGCGCTGCTCACACAGGCAGTCTTTACATGTATCCGCTACTCTCCAATCCAACGTCTTCCTCGCCTATTCACTGTTTTCAACATCTGGATTCCTTCCTTCCTTCCTTCCTTGCTTCCTTCCTTCCTTCATTATTTTGGTTTTCATTATTCCTTCCACTCTTCCTGGCTTTCTGAACTCCATAGTTACGTCCTTTTATTTCGTTGGTTTTTCTTTCCCTCTGCATTACATTTACAACATTTGGCAGATGCTTTTCTCCAAAGCGACTTCCATGTAGTAGTCAAGGCAATAGTTGGACAGGTCGTACACCAGCATTCGCAAGACAAACAATATTCTTTGAGAATAGTTACAGCATGACGTCATCATTTAAACAACCATGCCAATAATAGAGTGATTAAACGAGCAGAGAGAAGATACGGGCATTCTTAGGAGACACTTGAGAGAGGAGTGAGAATTAAGACGTGGACTGCTTAGGCACCAGTCGAGGTGCCAAGGTGCGTTGTGAAGAGGTGTGACTTAAGTCTCTTGTCTCCTTTCTAAACATGTCTTCCTCATTCTTTTCCTGTCCGGTCTGTCTGTCTGTCTGTCTGTCTTTACACAGGCAGCTGCTAGGAGCTGTGTTCCCTTAAACCATGTGTAAAATCTCTCATTTGCCTCGCAGGGGTGCACTCGTGCTGTCGAACAGTCGGTCACCCGTTCGGGGTGCCGGCGCGAACGCTGACATCACTGTTTGGTTATTCATGTGCATTCATATGCTGCACGTGTGGGGAGAAAGTGCGGTGTCAGCCGCAACAAAAAAGTTTAAGCAGTTCAGCCTAGGTTAGGTCTACTTAGGTTTGAATATGTTATGTGACGTATAACAAGCTTACATCTGCAATTGATTGCAGCGCATTAAAAAGGGCTATTATGAACATTATTTGAGCGTTATTTCTTTGCATTGGTAAAAATGAGACGCCTTAAAACTATTAAATGTTGGAGAATAGATAGACTATTGTTGGAGGATAGTTGTTACGCTCACAGCTAACTATGGTTGCTTCCTTCTACTTAATAAGAACATAATGAGTTGTTATGGCAGAGCCCTATAAGATGATCAGACTATTTTTAGTTTTGTGTCTATTGATCAAAGCTGTTTACAGATCGACTGCTTTTGTCTCAATCCACTACTGTGCCTTTACTCGTGGCTGTGTTTTACGTCTGTGGCGCGACGACGCAATCTGTGTTCCAGCGTGACATGCAGTGTACAGCAGCCGTCCATTTGTCAGTCGGGGAGTGTGGGTGTGGGCAGATGTTCTCGCTGGCTTCTGTCCTTCCTTCTGTCCGTCCTGGAGTGTTATTTATTTATTTATTTATTTATTTATATACTTCTTTACTTATTGACTTGCTATCGACAGTTTCACTATTGCAGACATTTATTCTGATTCTCCCACAGATAGTTGCAGTTACAGTTGCGTGCCTATCCTGTTGAACGCTAGCATGTGTGTATTGGCTGTGCTAACTACCAGTGTGTGGCTAGCCTGTTGAACGCTAGCATGTG
>JAODTR010003269.1:0-12935 GCA_025399935.1 Amblyopsis rosae
CTCGCTCCATAGTCCCCTCACTCGCGAACAAGACCCCGAGGTACTTAAACTCCTTCACTTGGGGTAAAGACTCACTCACTTCACTTTTTTTTATTATATGGTTGGAAATAAAGACGGAAAATGTATCTATGGCAACACATGAACACAGAGACGATTGAATGACAATGAGTGAATTATGACATCAGCACGCTAAATTAGTTTTGTCATAAAACTGTTTAAAATGTATATAGTAATAATTATAATTTTGTATGTGAGGTGTCTGTTCGTCTTTCAACATAGCCTTGTGCGGACATTTTGTACAAGTAGTAACTAAAATGCTCCTTCTGTTTAGAGTTTCCCGCCAATGAAATCAATAGGTTTTTGGTGGGCTTTACCAACAAGGGAACGCAGGCCTTCACCATACAGTCCCTGGAGGCCTCCTTCCGTTATCCTCAAGACTATGAATATTACATCCAGAATGTGGGTGTATTTTCAGCTCAGTTTATGATGTTTACAATTCCTGCAATTGTCTTTTTTTTTTTATTTATATAAATATGTTGTACTTCACTTTTATAAATATCCTTTTAACAAATCCCTTTTCTATAAACACAGACAAATAACTTTTTTGTTTTTATATGACAAATATATTTATTTTATATCTATCTTTTGCACAGTTCACAGCTTTGACCCTGAGCACCCTAGTCCAGCCCATGAAACAGGCCTCTTTTGAGTACTCCTTCATTCCCGGTCAGCCAATGGCTGGCCGCCCGTTTGGCCTCGTCATCCTCCTCAACTACATCGGCAGCAATGTGAGTGCACACGTGTCAGGGTGTGACGCCGTGACGTTAGCATGCTAGCACTCACAGCGGAGACAGAATCCTGACAGCCATTCAGGAGAAGCCATCCGGAGAGCTTTCTCACCCACAGTGACATGACACTTTCTTTTAATTGGTTATTTTGAGTGACTACTGTTTGCATAGGACATACTGTTATCCTAGTCTCACAACACATAATATAAGCACGTCACACATGCTTCTGGGAGTGCCGTAGGGGTTTGCGAGGCTACTGTATGGGGATGTCTATCAGTAATGTTCTTGTTGAGCGAGCTGCTCAAGGCTAGTAATAATGAGCTCTGCTGTTCTCCAGGGCAACACTTTCCAGACTGCAATTTACAACCAGACTGTCAGTATCACTGAGAAAGAGGATGGTCTGGATGGAGAAACGTAAGGACTCTCCTGCATTTTTGTCATGTCAAGCTTGTATAAATGAAAGCTTTCTTGTCATTGGGACATAAAAACAAAAAAGCATTTTTCAGACATCAAAATTATCAAATATGGGATGTTAAAATGAATCCCTTTTTAAAGTGAACATTACATTCTTCCCACTAGATGTCACACTAAATGCACCAGCATGTCAAACACATTCTTCATGGGGAGCACACACACTTACGCACACACTAAAGTGGCTGGCCGGATATGAAGTCACATTAAATGATGGCTAAAATGTTCTAATCAACTTGAACTTGAACTTGTGTGTTCTGTGATGTAACGGTTCTGTGCTTCCAGAATCTTCTTGTACATCTTCCTGATTGGACTGGTAGCCCTGATGCTCTTCAGCATGTATCAAGTTGTGGATTCAAGAACTGTATGTGAATAAATAACTTGATTTTTGTTTTTATCAAATGTGTAGAATGTCATTCCTCCACAGGTTTAATGGATGTTGTATGCAGCAGGCCTGATGGGAGAGTGGCTTGACGGTGATGTATTTCCTGTCGTTCCCTTGTGTTGTCCAGAGAAAACGAGCTCCGGTGAAGATAGAGAAAGGTACCGGCGGCGGGATGAATGACGTGGACATCAGCTGGATCCCACAGGAAACGCTCAACGCAATGAGTAAGTTGAGGAGTTTGGCATTTTGTTTGGACCTACAATCTATTTCGGTTTTCTCACCAATTCAAACCTGTCTGAATCTAAAATTTCTATCGCTACATAATTGCAAAATGTTTCTGTCATTTGTTTTATTTGGTCATGGTTGTTGAACGTTTAAAAAAAGAAAAAGGTGTTTGGTTTAGTAGAATATCCAAAGTTCTTAGGCAAGTCTCGCCTCTCGCAGTCATCATGAAACTCTATGGGCCGTTATTGTGAAATCGGTATTGGCAGGTGGCTTACGTCAATGCAACCACTTGATTGGTTAAATAGGTTAATGCTTGGCAGTTATAAAGCAGACGATTGGCTCTTTTGGATTATGTAATGTGGTATTATTTGGGTATGTTCCTCCAACTTCCATATTTGCATTTCAGAATGCTCTGTAGCGCCATTCACAATTCTTTAAGTGGCATGTCTCCTCTAGTGTGCCTGGTATAGCTCTGCCTGGAAAAAGCAGCACACGTGTCTAAAACCGACCTCTCTGCTACAGACAGGTCATCTCCTAAGGCTTCTCCGAAGTCATCACCACGGAAACGAACCAAGAGGGCCATGGGTGTGGATCAATAAGTCACCTATTAGCTGCCACTGTCTCGGGCTCACTGGCCACAGTCTCAGCAATGTTCCTAGCATCCGATCTCACATCTCTGTTATGAATTCATCCTTGGTTTGTAAAGCATTGTGCATCTTCTGCCGTATTGCAGCAAAATATGCTATTTTGTGGACTGTGATGTCACTCTGACACTATTCCAATCAAGTGTTTTTCAATCTGTGTGTGTGTGTGAAAACGTAACATTTGAAACCATGGGAGAAGTAGAGAACATTGTCCCAGTTAGAAAGGTTGAATGCTTCAGGAGAGAAGTGTAGTAAATAATGCCCCCTGCTGTGTGAAGTCCTGGTATTTCAGGATTAAATGTACACTGTGACGCCAGAATCACCCCACATGGATCCTCGTCTTTAAACACTAATCTTGTACTGACTGACGAGTTCCTGCAAATGAACATCTTCCATAATTCGCCCTTTCAGGGAGCAACCATTGATGCACTCTTACATAATATGCAGCATTAGTATTTAATATAAACCTCAATCTTTCCACAGGACACAATGTGTGTAGTACTCTCTTCTTTCAATTTTTTTTTCTCAATCAGTGTTATGAAACGTGGATTTTTACATGGACTTTTTTTATTATTAAAATAATGCAAGTTTATGAATACTGGTTATAATCTTATTTTCATATTGAATGGCACACCTCAAGATCAAACGGCAAAATAAAGGCAAAAGGGAAAGTGTATTCTGTTTGTTTATTTGTAATTATTTGCAATGTTTCTTGACTGCAGCTCTGCAAATGAGTATATAGATGCTAGATATACTGCATGTTATTCAATGTAGACAAATGATGGAGATCACAGCACTATTTATATTCAATTTCCATAGATATTGTCACATGATGCTTATCAAAACTGTAATTCTTGGACTGACTCATGCCAACAGTTAATTTTATATGACATGATCTTTAATAGTTTCATGTGTGTGGTTTAAGGCGTGGTGAAAAATGTCTTATCGGTTTATTTCTGTAACGTGATAAGTTCAAACAGAAAGCAAGTAGGGTACGTTATAGTAAATGTGAGTGCTTGTATTACTTTAGCCTATATTGTATTAACATTTTCTACCGTATTTAACTAATTGAATGCTTTCATTGACTAGTGATGGTCTTGCCGGTATGATCTGTCAAATCCATACCACCTTCGCCAAACAATTGTTCCTTAAAGACATAGGCCCCAGTGTGTGGTGTGTCCAGTCAGTAACCTAACCTGGCCCTGCATATTAGCGTTTGACCAGAAAACGTATAGCATCCAGGCCATGCGTGGAGGAATGTAAAAATCATAATGCAAAGCAGAACAGGATGTCTTTTGCATAGGCAGTAACACTGCACTCTATGCAGACATAGAGTGCAGGCTCTATATATATATATATATATATATATATGCCTACGAAGTAGAACTACTCTTTTTATTCTAAAATTCTTATTTCTATACCTATGAAATTAACTGATGTCTTTCAGTTGCTCAAGGTACTCTCGTCCCTTCAGATTATGAAACACCCTATAAGACTATTTTAAGATAAACTTGCATACCCTCCTATATTAGCCATTCGGCCGAATGGGTGCCGTTTGCTTGTAACTCTTCCAAATTAAACTTTGATTAATGTTTTCAACACTAAATCTAATAACACACATAGCTATAGCTCAAAATGTTGATCGGACCATCTCAAGCAACTTTAATTCACTTTTTGAATGTTTCAAAGTGGCATATGTTTTTATTTTATTTTACCAAAACTTAAAGAACGTCAACCAATTTCTTTGTTATCCCCTTAAGAAAGTGTTTATTTTAAAGAAAATGTTGGTTATATGTTCAAATACTTGATATTTGTGACTAAAAATATATTGTTGCAAGCAAGCTGTATATTTTCAAAAATGGCTTGCATTTGGTTTATCAAAAAATATATTATGTAATTTATTAAACAATTGTATAAATGTTGGAGCAAGATCCATTCATAATAAACCTGATCATAAATGTCAAGATCTTCAGTAGTTTAAACTGTAAAACATATATCGACTAATATTCACACAAATAATGAGGACACTAAGCACATATAGAGAATTACCAACAGCTTGTATGTTTTACCAAGCAGTTATCATCTAAGAATAATTTAGGTAACAGGAAAGTAAATTGAGATTGACCTTCTCAATCACAGTTACATCCACCTTCATCCGTTTATCCGGAGTCGGGTCGCGGGGGCAGCAGCTCCAGCAGGGGACCCCAAACCTTCCTTTCCCGAGCCACATTAGCAAGCTCTGACTGGGGGATCCCGAGGCGTTCCCAGGCCAGTGTGGAGATATAATCTCTCCACCTAGTCCTGGGTCTTCCCCAAGGCCTCCTCCCAGCTGGACGTGCCAGGAACACCTCCCAAGGGAGCAGGGGGCATATTTACCAGATGCCCATACCCGCGTTCTTTCGGCCATGACCCATACTTCATGACCATAGGTGAGGGTAGGTAGGAACAAACATTTGGTCAATTAGGTCAATGTGCAGAACACTTTAGACTCTTGATAATAATGTATTTAACAGTAAATGTTCATGCATATTTATACATAATGTCCTGGGGACTGAAATGGCAGGCATTCAGCGGAATTGGACCATTATATGCTGTTTCAATGTAGCCTACTTACAAATTTTTTTGTGACTCTTATTTTGGTGGTGGGAGGTGTAAAACTAATTGACACGGTGGTGACATTTCACCACTCTTTTTTTCATATTAGGCAATAACAAACCCCAAAAGACTAAATATAATAGAAATAAGTCAGTCCCAGAGATAGCAGTATGATCGATTCTGCTTCTCTCATGAAGAAAACAAACTGTTAAAAAGTAGGATAGGGCTAATAGCCTACATTTCGATGGCACCAGCCAATACAACCCAGCAGGAGGCTACCGTTCTATTTTAAACCTGGAGCAAATGAGTGGGGAGGGGTGTGGATGTGTTGAAGCATCCACACCCGTTCTGGAGGAGGATAAAATGATAACCCACTGGGAGGGACGTCAGCGCTGTGTGGGACCACACATAGCTGTCTCTAACTGACAGACCGCCAATGACTTAGCCTAGATTATGGTCGTGAGTTCAGTAGCCTATAACTAATTACAAATATTGCTGGATCTCGAAGCTGGTAGCGGCAGGTACCCTGTTTTTGCTTGAAATGGGATATGGGATTAATGTCGATGACGATACGAAGAGTTTTTGCATTTGTCGTTGGTAAGTATCCTGCCTATTTCAGTGACCAGTTTCAATTGCCCATAGACGTTGTGGACTGCATTTATTTATTTAATGCTTAGCCTACTTGATAAAAATGTCTCCCGACTATAACCTACTGTACATCCTGAACAAGCGCCACTCGTTGAGATCTCGCCTTCCATCATCCTCCATTGTTTCGCGTTGAGGATGCCTGTGGCACACCCCTCTGTGCTATTGGGAGGAAAAAAAGCAATAGTTTGCTTGATCGTTGACGTTAACTGCTTTTAGATTATATGTCTACTAAAAATGTACATTTATATTGAACGGAGCATGTATAATGTCTAAAATAGGCTACTTTAGCTACCGTTTAGCACATGGAAGATAATCGATATAAAGTGTTGGGATTACGGTAGGCAGGTTTAAGAAAAGACTAGTCTGACAGTAGCAAATGGGCTTCTAGGCTATGCTATACATTGTGACATCTTATAGCCTGCCAATCTACATGTGACCTGAACTGATATTTTCATATTAATAACTTATATATATTAATGATCTGGCCTTAATATTTCCTGCCTAAAGCACTTCCTTCTAATAATACCTTCCTAATAATAAATACCTTCTAATACTGTATAATAAACTATAATACATCGCAATTTAAAAAAAGGTACACACTTATATAGTCCCGACCGTTTCTGAAGGGTTGGAGGTCAGATTCTGGTGTTTAAGACATCCAACTGTCCTTTAGTATTTGCGTACATATGGCTGAATTGTGTTCAGTAGGCTATATAGCATCTACTGTTGGCCGACCTGTGAAAATGCTGTCTTATCATCATCATCTCATCTGTCTGCTTCGCACAGTGTCCCTCACCCTCGTCCCAGGAGACACGGCCGGCGTGAAGTGCGAGACAATTTACAAGGACTTCTCCGACTGTGTCCTGGTTTTGGGGGAGAGCATGGACAACTACCAGGAGAACGTGACCAGTGAGATGGGCGTACAGGCGGTGTGCAGGTAGCCTGGCTCCGACCAGTTATGCTCTCAGATCAATTTATTGAGCTGAGATTACAGTCTGGAATCCGTGATCACATTAGCCAGACCTAGAATTCACTTTGTGAATATGGTCTGGCACTGCTACAAGTGTTTGCAGTTGTTTCCTCCTATTTGCGTAGACCACTGGTTAATTGTAAGACCATTGGACAGCGCTGAACCAATCGGTGTTGCTACAACTGTTTTGATCGCCTTATCTAGCTCTACCACCATTTTGAAACACGCTTGACATCAGCGTTATCTCACTAACCCACCCTGATAGGTCCCCCAGCAGGGTGGCTGTGAAAACGCTAATGCTAACAGGGTTTCCATAACTGTAATCTCATTTTAAACAAATTGAGCTGAGAGTGATAGTCAGGCGGAGCAGGCTAAGTCTTGAAGGCCTGTGTGAACGATGGCAAGGTGCTTGTCTGTCAGATGTGGTAGTTGGGGGGGGGGGGGGGGGGCATGTTTTAATTCCATTCCATGTAACA
Source organism: Amblyopsis rosae (assembly GCA_025399935.1). Classification (NCBI taxonomy): domain Eukaryota; kingdom Metazoa; phylum Chordata; class Actinopteri; order Percopsiformes; family Amblyopsidae; genus Amblyopsis; species Amblyopsis rosae. The sequence goes on from JAODTR010003269.1 coordinate 7,203, forward strand.
TGATGCCCATGCAGTCGATCCATTCGGAGATGAGGTGGTGATATGACCGGGACACCTCACAGCCAGTGGTGACTGGTGACTGGGGGTGGGGGAGGGTGTTCCTGATCTCTGGGGGGGATCAAAAATGAGTGAACCGGGTGCTGCCTGTACCACTGAGCCACAACACTAAATGATTTATGAGCTGCAGTGTAGTAATGACATTCAGAGGACATTGCTGTCCCTGTTGCTGCTGCTGCTGCTGCTGCGGTTTGCACTTCTTAGCTAGCAGGTGAACACCAGTGAGTTCAGAGCCACCCACCAACTGTCAACTGACGCTCTCGACTGAACGTGCGATGAAAAGTGGGCAGGGGGTTCAGGAGTCGGCATCCAGGCTGCTGAAAACTGCCATAGTGCATATGGACGAGAGGGATATCGTGGTGATGGAGACATCAGTTTATATACGCTAAAACATTAACCAACCAGGCTGCTGAACACTGACCGGAAACATACCGTTCATACGCACACGCCCACGGCGTCGTGCACATACAGCATGTGTGCTTTGTTTAATTGTATGCATTGTCATGTTGGATAGCAAACAGAATGGCGACATCAGTCCTTAACGTCTCTGGCGACATGCCACAGAATGTGGGCAAGCCTTTTGCTTGAGTATGGCTCCTCTCAGAGGAGAGGGATGTCATGGCGATGGTAAAACATTATAGACATGCCCTTCTGACGTGAAGATAGGTTTTAAAGCACTCACAGTACAGTAAATGTAATGTAATCAGAGTCTTGGCATTTGGAATCCACCAATATAATTTAATATTATAGGTGTACAGTAGATAGTCTATAAAAATAAGGTGAGGACTTTCAAAAACATACAGCTTCTAAATAGATATAGTTTCCATTTATCAATATATAAGACAACAAACCAGTATTAAATGAACCTGAAAACGTTTAACGTTTCCATAACGTTTCCATAAATAAATAAAAACTTAATTTTATATCAGCGTTTGCACTAGGACAACAAATTGAACACGTTTCGTCCACAGAAAGAACACGCACAGTCTCACTTCCACCACAGTGGGACCAGGAGGAAAAATTGTAAATGGAAAAAAAGAATCTTCAAAATTACAAACCGCTCATGCTGTTCCTTCACGCAGCCACTGGGAGGCGTTCCACACCTGCGCCCTCACTGCGTTGGCCGACTGCCAGGACGAGGTGGGCTCCATCTGGGAGACGCTGAGGCAGGACTCACGGAAAATCCCCTTCCAGGGCAGCCTGTTCGACCTGTGCTCCGCCAGCTCCTCCCCGAGGATCCGGCCGCTCCTGGCTGCCGCGCCACTGCCGCTGGTGGCCGTGTTGCTCATGACAGTGGCCGTGGCGTCATGCATTTAGATTTGTGGGGGTTGGGGGGGTGGAGTCATAATGGGGGACGGTGGGATGTTGGGGGGAGGGAGAGGTGAAAATACTTATATTTTTTATTTATAATTATTTACAATTGTTAAATTAGTAGAACTTTATTTTGCTATTAATTTAGTTTTAAAATATTATTTATTTATTTTTAACAGTGTTATTTTTATTACAGCTATGTTTTAATGTAGTTTTTCTCAACTACATTCATTACGCAAAAGACAAGGCATTGCGTGGGTCTTTGTGGGGGTCAAAGGTGATAGGTCCGTCCTCTGGAGCACATTCCCTGTGGCGGTGCCCCTCCCGAGCACACTCACACTCCCTCAGCATTCAAGCCAAGGATTTCAAGGCATAATATAACAAACGTCTTGTATTCACCACCTAGAGTTTTATTTCACAGCGAGTATCAGTCTGGAACCGCTCAATGCAAAAGCGTTTGTCACCTGTTTAGAAAACAACCATCCAATCAGAGGCCATCTAAAGGTTCTCCAAAGATGACAACATCTGTGAATTTACGACGTCATACATTTAGTTTTGCTCTGGCTGATTTTAAACATATATTACTACTTTAGTTTTGAGTGTAACCGCTCAGTGAACTACAGCTTTCATCTTGCACAACATATGTCACCAAAACAATGCTTTCTTTGGGATCGGTCAGTTGAGGGGTTCCAGACTGATTCTTGTGGGAAGAGTTAATTGGAGCTCGCAAGATAAGGATGGTCTCACGAGGCCAACTGATGTCTGCCGCATGCCAATATATGCTGGGTGGTTCATGTATGGAAAGTGTTCATTTTCAAACGTAATAGTTTCTGGCAGTTTATCTGTGCTATAGTAGTATTTTATGAGCATGTTCACTGTTCAGACAGCTGTGGCTCTCATACGTTATCATGTACTGTTTAAAATGACACACAAAAGTAAAAATATCTGAGTAGACCTATGTGTTAGCACCAAGCCATACGTGCGTATCTGCAACTCATCGGCAGATACGCACCTGTTCGAAAAGCAATGATCACACAAATAAATCTGTATTTAAAGGGGAACTTCACCCAAACTGGAAAACACAGACGAGTTAATAAGTCCAACATTCCAGTTAACTTATATAAAATAAACCTAGCAAAGTCTCAAGAAGTTTCTATATAAATAAGATTGTTCACATGTAATAATAACCTAAACACCAGAGCTAACAGAGCAAGCATTAAGGAGCGATGTGCAACACCATGTAAATCTGTTTTAAGCTGTGGGTGTGACAATCAACACAGGTGTAGAGAAGTGTTACTTCCTGCTGTCTCACTTGGGGTCCCAAGGCTGCTTTAAAGACACCAAAAATAGACAACTGACAGAAGTTCCCTTATTCTCGCCTTCAGAATAGCTAATATCAATCTTTTTTTTCATTGTCTATGGAAGGGTTTGCCTGCACCCCATGTAAGTGAATTCTGTTTGAAAGTATACTCAGTTCTCAGAAATCTATATCCATATATGTGGATATAGATAATAGTATTTATAGTATAATATAGACAAAAATATGCAGATGGGAACACCCTGAATTATCAGTAGAGCTATGTATTTTTACTACAGATGTAATAAATAAATGAAAAGTATATGACTAAAACATAAGCCAGACAATTATTTATATTAGTGACAATGTTCCTACTGGTAAATAGTTCTTATTTAGGAATTGGGTATTTGCATATATATGAATGTATATTATTGCAGTACAAGTGTTGTGAACTAGATTTTAAAGCCACTCACATTGAATTTAATATAGCAATAGTACTACTAGTTATGCAAAATAAACGTCTCATGACCAAATTGCATGTATTTTGTTTGTTACAAAATCAATTGTCACTTTTGAATTAGAAAAGCTTTGTGTGGTTTTTAGAATTTGTTAATAAGGTAATGACAACTGCATGAACATTTTTACCTAAGCATAGTTATGGGAAAAACATTTTATGGATTTTGTTCTGCAATACAGGCATATTTACATTTTATATATCGCTAAAGGGAACCAGTGTCGATCTGTGCATGACGTAACACTAGTAATAGAAAAAACATCCTTTCTTATGCAGGCATTTTGCTCGACTTCAGCACGTTTGTACTAATTTGTTAATATCTAAGAGATGATCATATTTTGTTGTGTCGGAATGTGTTGCGTTGACATTTTTATGTTATGCTGTCCACAAAGCATGAGCAACGTATGGCTAGTTCTACCAGGGGACTGTTCTCTTCTTGTCTGGCTGTAGGTAGCATGAAATTGAAAAAAATGTTTAGCATTGAATCGTCCCCTACGCATACAATAATTATACACTATGTCCTAGATCAGTCTGCAAAAAAATTAATGTAAATCTGGTTTTTACAATGTACCGATAAACAGCACAGCACAAGTCAGTAACTGCATCACAAAGCAATGTGTTTGTAATAATAAAGCACTAAATGTAATATATGTGTATCCTGTTTTTTTAGTGAGTCGTTTTATATACACATATTTCCAGAAGCCGTAATCTGATTGCCATGAGCCATGAACCTAATTCCACTACTACAAATTGGTGTGGTATTCTAGGACCAGTCAATATATGAATATGGGAACATATTGCTAAAACACCATTAACAAACAAACTAGCCAGGAATGTTTCCTAGCAACTCATCAACCTCACAACACTTGTTTTTAGTCTTGGCTGTAGCAAATTGCTGATGAGAATCGTACCTAGTTTATTAAGATTGTTCCATATCAGTGGCTCATTAGCGCCCTCCCATCTGTAACCTTCCACCTTAAACCATATAACTGGATTAAACTCAAGAGAAAAACCCTCCAAGACTCTTACGGTAAAGTATAAACCCCTCAATTATAGCTCAACTTTGACCTCAACTGACAATTATTATTTTTCCCCCACAGATGCATTTGTAATATAAATACCTAGAATTTGTGATTTTTTTTGGTGCATTGTGCAGTCTGCCAAAACCTAACATTTCACAACACAAACGATCTATTATAATGACATCTCTCTCTTTAAGCCACTCTGGTGACACCTTAGGTCAAATAATGGAGCATTGCAGTGCACCAATTGGATTTCTATATTTAATAAATAAAAATTTTGGAAAAGTTGTTGAATATAGAGAGGTTTAGTTAATATTCTTAAATTATATTACATAGTACAGAGGTGAACAACCATTAAAGTAGAATGTTCCAGAAGCACTAAAAAACAAAAACACTGTCTTGGAGAGGATATTGTGAACACATTAAGCCCTATCAAAAGCTCAGAGAATATATTTAACACAGGATTCCATAGTCCATATTGTCAAAAAAACTAGTGTAGGCTATAAAAGCTCACTCTCACACAAAATCACAAAAAATTGTGATTTCATATCACAACACAACTGACTGGTAAAAGCCATCTTGTCCGCATAACAGGTAATAAATATATGGATGTAGGGTACTGTACTGTGCGCAAATGCTGACAAAATGGTCGCTCATAAGATTCTAAATTGTGACTGCCAAAATATACATTTATATTACCATCCAAACATGAGAATAGATGCAGTTGTTGGTGTGTTATGCATGAGGAAACTATACAGTATCTCTTGATACATTGAAGACCACAATGTTTGTCCTGTCAGACAAAGTGCCATACACAGACACTGAAATGCAATCTGGAATTTGAAAATGTCTAACCCACGGTTTCTTGGCCAAGAGCTGCTCATTGTCCAGTGTAAGATGGGCAGCAATACATTCAATTAAAAAGCCCCACATCTTTGTGCAGTTGTGTCCCCAAATAAAACCGCTCTGGGCGTCGAGCCTCGTCAAGTCCTCATCTGCAGCTAACGCTCAGCACCTCCGCGTTTAGAGGCCTGGGCGCATCCAGGCGCCCCAAGCTCGTGGGTCCGCGGGCGGGGGGGGATGATGGGGTCGCCAAAGGGTCAAAGGTTAGACTTGGGCCCGGTGTTGACGGGGATGGCCCGTAGCTCAGTCCGCATGCACAGATACTCCCCCGTCACCGCCATGAGGGCCATGGATGCCACGTTGACCAGCCACCAGGAGAGGGCAGCGGGGAGGTGGGCGTTGTAGAACCAGCAGCCGATCATGTGGAAGAAGTGGACGGTGACCGTGAAGTCCAGGCACTGCTTGCCACGTCGGACGAAGATCCACAGGCCTAGAGCACTGTGGACACAATGAGGGGAGAGGATGATGATGATGATGATGATGTATAGTCTGTCATGCTGGAGAAAGACTGTTGACCTTTGAACTCGATTCAAACAAAAAAACTCCATTCAATGTGTAGTGATCCAGCAGTCGAACCACGCCCATTGATAATTCATGCTGAGGAATTATTAAGGTTTGAATATTGGACT
>JAODTR010003271.1:0-12929 GCA_025399935.1 Amblyopsis rosae
GAAGTTTTTCCTTGCCCGGAGGGAGGAGCAGGTTAAGGGGGTGTTGTTTGTTTCCATGTGAAATGTAGGTTGTAAAGAGAATGCCAGACAGTACTGTATAGTCATTCAGAAAAGTATGAATAAGCATGACACATATGGCATATATGTTACTGTACATATATTTTACTGTACAAACCTATAATTGTAGGCAGTATATTTCCATATTTCTGTGTACATTGCGCATAATACAATACCTTAGCTAAATCAACATTTAAAGTAAGACAAATAAAGATAAAGCAAAGCCTCTCATTTTATTGTGTGTGTCATTCCGTGCGTTGAACAACAAACACCAAGAGACATAAGCTCGTCGGCATTTTAAATAAGGTCAGTAAAAAACAGTGACTGACCTACAAGACCACACACAAGGTCCAAACAGCGGCTTAGCATTTATCTAGTGCAAACGCTGCTTTATAGATGTGTTTTAAAGACCGTATAAAGCAGACATACGTTTGTGTTTTGAGTTTGTCACACAACAGAACAAGGTGATATTAATCACCCAACCAAATTTGACTCATTAAAAAAGTTTGTTTCAACATTTTTTTCATGAGTTGTGTTCCCGCTTTAAGGAGATTCATACTGGTAAAAAGACAGATTGGTAATAATATAGGGTTGCGTGTGCTCTCATTGACGGCAATCAGTTTTCGGCATGATCACATTTTGGCATGACACTTGCATGGCTGGACCTTTGCCACCGTGCCACGATGATGTTGTTGCCGTAGTTTCTCTAGCCTACAGCTTGTTGGATTTGGTCTTCTTGTTTGGAAATGTGGTTTATATTGTCTTTTGGAAAGAGGACTGGAATAAATAAAGACAGTCAGATTACATGGATGTTGATTTGAACTCAAGAATGCTGACTTGTATTTGACAGCCTGTCTGAGCAGCATAAGGTAGGCTAGACTACTAAACCAGTAGCTTTCAATTAACACACAATGGGCCTAATGTAGGCTACCTACGTTAGCCTACCTACGTTAGACTACATGGGCAGTAATGTGAGCAATAGTCCCCTATTGCTGGCCAACCCCAAAATCCTGAAAACACTTAAAAAAATCCTGAACACAGAAATTAAATGCAGTTCCTGTCTAACTCCACTATTAAATACATGTTTTTACATTTACAGGTATGGGCTTCTAACATATAGAAGTTATTTCTAAAGGAGTCTCTGTATTTGCTTCACGTAGTCTATAGGCTGTGATTTCTTTAGCACATTCTTACTGAGTCACACAGGGAAGAGAGGGAGAGAGTCTGAAGAGAGTCTGAACAAGCTGCAGGGAGACACTGTTGCCAGTTCTGACTGACAATGATGAAGTGCACACACTGTTTTTCCACACCATGTGGAATGAGTCCAGCACAGCATTGGAAAACGCAGAGATACTCCAACACATAAGTGTCGATGGGCCATATTAAACTTTTAGGTGTTTTCCAAGATCCATCTGAAGCTCCAAAACAAGTAATCATGATCATTACCATGCTACATCAAACGTATGCTGCAACACTACGCGTCCATAATAATCAATGGAACCGGCTATACTAGGTATGAGAGCAGCGCCAGCTGTGGAGAAGCTAAATAGAACAGTCTACTCTATTTATATTTTTTTATGCGAGGTGTACTTTTACAATGAAATCAATAAAAAACTGTCAATGTTTATATTTAAATCAAGCTACCGGTAAAATACTTGCCGTACCTGGGCTCCATGTTTAGCCAGGAAAAATATAAATTCCGCTACGCATTTGATGTAGCATGGCTGTAAGACACAACAAAACAATTTGTGCACATAAAAAGAGCACACATTAATGTATTGGAGTTGGTATTATCATAGCTAATGTAAATAAATATATACAGTAGCTACATGTTTAACTCAGGAATGTATTCAAATGTATTTATGTTTATTTAATAAAATTAAACATAATTTATTACATTTGCTATCAACTAAAAATATTTAGGGCTGTACAGTGGGAAACTGTCCAGCTGCAGTAGTATTTTCTCTTTAAGAGCCTCACTTGACCAACTGAGCGCTGCTGGTAATTTACATTTACATTTACAGCATTTGGCAGACGCTGTTATCCAAAGTGACTTACATATAGTACATTTGTCATTAATTGGACAGGTCACACACCAGCAATTGTAAGCAACCAATATTCTATCAGAATCATTACAGCATCTTATCGTGTGTCTACAATCGTGCCAATATATCATTTAATCAAACAAAGTGCCTAATGGCCTGAATATCAAAATGATAAATACATAAGTGCAGAATCTGATTATTATAATTTTCTTTTTTCTTTCTTTTTTTATGTAGTAAGATAAAATTATATTAAAAAGATCAGAGTTAAAAAAAATATATATATATACACCATTTTTTAAACAACATTTGTGGAATAAACTCGAGTTAAAATTGAGTGCTACAGTAGGAGGCGGAGAGGTTGCCAGTCGAGGCATCGAGGTAGACTGTGAAGAGGTGCATCTTGAGTCTCTTGCGGAATATGGGCACTGTTTCAGCAGTCCTGACTGCTGCTGAAAGCTTGTTCCGCCATCGTGGTGCCAGGACGGAAAACATTTGAAACTTCAATGAGCTTCGATGGGTCTTGAGATTGCGTAGCGATGGCAGTGCTAGCCGGCCAGCTGAGGTCGTAGAAGGAAGTGCTCTTGTCGGGACCTGGGACCGAACCATTGCTTAGAGGTAGCTCGGGCAGTTTTATTTACTCCCTCGTAAGCCAGCAACAGTGTCTTGAATAATGGTGCGTGGGGAGCCAGTGAAGTTCTCTGAAGAGGGGGTTTACATGGTTGATTACCAGGCGGGCTTCAGCATTTTGAACATTACGTTGTAAGGGTCTGGTAGAGCATGCTGGCAGTCCGGTTAACAGAGAGTTGCAGTAGTCCAGGCGTGAGATCATTGGGCTTGGACCAGGAGTTGTGTCGCTTCCTTTGTGAGGAACGGTCTTATTCTTCTGATGTTGTAGAGTGAGAATCTGCAGGCACGACATTCAGAGATCAGAGTTGAGATCTGTGTGTCAGATGGAGAAAAGGAGAGTTAGAGTTGGGTGTCATCAGCATAGCAGTGATAGGAGAATCCATGAGAAGAAATGACAGAGCTGAGAGCTCTAGTATACAGTGAGATACAAGTGATGGTCGGACACTGGGAGAGGAGGAAGTTTGGTGGTAGAGCAGGATCTGGTGAAGACATGGTCAAGAAGATTTCCTGCCCTGCGTGTTGGAGGAGAGGGTGAGAGTGTAAATTCAAAATAGGAAAAGAAGTTGAGGTACGTTGAAATCTCCCATGAGTATGAGTGGTGCTCCATCTACAGGGCGGGAATTTAGGAAGACGTACGTGTCATCTAGGAAGTTCCTGAGCTGGCCTGGGGGATGGTAGAAGATGACATTTGAGAGTTCAACAGGACGAGTGACTGAGACAGCGTGGAATTCAAAAGAGGAGATGTTCAGGAAGAGGGAGAGTGCAGTAGGTCCACTTTGGAGAGATGAGAAGTCCAGATGGCCTGGGCGTGTGGGAGAAGGAGTAGGCAGTAGAAATGGCATCTGGGGTGGCCGTGTTTGTTGGTATGATCCAAATTTCAGTCAAGGCCAGGAAATGCAGAGACTCTAGGGAGGCATAGGCAGAAATGGCTTCCGTATTCTTGACAGCCGCCTGGCTGCACAGGCCTCCGGCCACAACTACATGTGTGGCCGAAAAAAGGTGTGGGATTAGCAGGTGGGAGAGGTTCCTATGTCGAGGTCTTGAGCTATTCCTACGTGTTCTGCAGGTACATGTTAGTGCAGGGATAGACGACACACACATGGTAACAGATATGGATATAAATGTGAGTGGGATACTTAGCTTACAGTACTTGCTTCTAGGTGACTCCTTCGGGTGACTTTCACAGGGAGACTTCCTGTTTTATTGCACTCAGAGAGACTCCCTCTGTCTTGTTGTCTTATTGCACTCACTGTCTTCCACAGAGAGACTCCCTCTGTCTTGTTGTCTTATTGCACTCACTGTCTTTCACAGGGAGACTTCCTCTGTCTTATTACACTCACTGTCTTCGTGCACACACTGGCGCCGTAGCACTAGACGGCTAGTCAAATAGCGCTGAACTATTTAACTAATCAAGCAAAAGATAATGAGATGGAATCATGTCTTTGTAAATTAAGATTATCCACCTCTGTACCACAGCCACTGACCTCTCTAACTCATAACTCCCACAGTGTTGTGAAATTAAGTGAAATTCTCTGATGATCCTTTATCTTCTGTCTATATCCCTTAATAAAAAAAAACATAGCAGGATCAGCTCTTGGAAATGTAAGCACTGTGCTGGTATTTAGGCTGTTAAATGCTGAGCAAACAAAACAAGGGTCCCTATTTTAACGATCTAAGCACACGGTCTAAAGCGCAAGGATCAAACTGCGGGCGTGTCCAAATCTACTTTTGCTAGTTTAACGGCATATATAACGGTATTTGCGCCAGGCGCATGGTTAAAAAGGGCTGTACTTCCTCTCTTCATTATTCATGGGTGCGTTTTGGGCGTAACATGCGATAAACCAATCCGACTGTCATCTCCCATTGCCTTTAAAAATACATGATGCACTTGCATCATCAGCGGATTGCTATTATACCAGCGGGTTTGTGAAAGCACTGGAAATAGCGAGATCCCTAAAATGCATTGATGTAAGCTACCAGTACACACTAATAATATTTCACATTGTATTCTTATCATTTTTAATACTTTGCATGTTTGTGCGCTCCTGCAGGTCCCTGTGTGTGTAACAAGCAGAGTGTACGTGCGCTGTGCACCCACCATAGGCGATGCTATATCTATGATGCACCGCGCGTTGATTTAAGACCAACACACCCACGGGTGCTCAAATGGGTGCAAGTGCATTTGCTATTTAAACAACATGGGCGCTGGACGGGAAAATAACAACTGCATCTGTCTGAAACTAGCAAAGACATGCATTCCCACATTGCGCCACTTGTAAGGTAGGGCCCATGGAGTTTTGAATTGATAAAGCACAGTCAAATCTATGTACATTTCTTTTTAATTAATAGTTAAGGACCTTTGTTCATTCATGAGTTTGATTGAAGTGGCAGCCAATGGTTCCTAAACCATCATGAATCAAGAATGAATATATTATTTTAACATCATCATCATCATCATCATTAGGTCCGTTAAAGGTTAACAAAGCTCTAAAAGCATGCATTAACCTCTAGCGTTTACCTGACATTGTTGTTTTGACAATAAACCTATGTTTGTGGACAATGTCTAGCACAGAATATCAGTATTTTAGTATTCTTTCTCACGGGCAGACAGAACCAAATGGAACAAGACAGTCCATTTAGAAAGTCCTCATGAGAATAGGATGTGAGATTGAGATAAAGTAGTGAATTTACTTCTACTTCTATCTATTTTATCTATTATTGTGGCTACGTGTGTGTGTGTGTGTGTGTGCGTGTGCGTGCGTGCATGTCTGTGTGCGCGTGTCTGTCACGGTGGGGAAGTGTGTACTACTGTACAGTGTTCTAACAAGCCAACATCCCCTTTATACATCCATCGTGAGAGCAGCTGTTAAAATGACTGTGAATGTGAGTGTCTTTGATTTCTTTTGCATATACTTCACTGTACGCCAGTGAATGTGTTCCACCTCTAGCACATCTTTCTGTGCTTTCTGCATACGTGGGAGTTGATGTGGGCGGGCTGCTTCTCAGAAGATGATAGTACAGTACACAGCCACAACCTCAGTCTTGTCAAGGATTGAGAACGGCTTATATATTTAATTCTTATCTAACCCATAGAGCAACCTGACATGATGAAAGAGAAACAAGCAGGGGAATCACTTAATTAAAAGTGGAGTCAGGGACGCTGGATAAACAGCGCTGATATTTGAACTCGATTAAAACAAAAACACCTCTCCCTTCAGAGCCGTAGGGTGCTCACACATTATGTTGTGTGGGGCGTTGACTGCGCTCTGCATCGCTTTGATTTTGTTCTCATTTACATGAACGATATGATATGTATGATATACATTTTGTTTAAACAATTCATAGACATATAGTTATTTACCTTTGAAGTTCAGCATATTTTAAGACACCAAACTTTGACCAGAGTCATCATAATAGGGAATTATAAGCCGTTTCCCTGCTTCAGGGCTCAGTGAAACATAATGCATGAATAACACACCTCTCACTATACCCCTTATCTACACTTTGATGTGCAGTAATGATGACAAATTCGCATTGTCTTGTTCTGCTATATAAAGGACACAATGATTTAGACAAACATTTAATAGCATAATAACTGACCCTCACCAATATTCAATACAGCTTATAATGCACACTTCTTTGTTTATCTTAAGCAGTGCATATACTATAATGTAGATGCCGCTAAATTTTCTCAGACATCTTTCTCTATGAAGAAAACTCAGTTTATTCACTGTCCTAGACTACTCAGCAACAAAGGGCGGGTGTGTATTTTTCATTATTACTGTACACCCAAGCTTAAGAACCACTGTCGAGAACCAAGCCCGAAAAAAGAAAGAGAGTGATAGAGTCCCAGTGTGTTCAGGTAAAGCCCTTCTTCTAGCCAGACCGCTACAGACATTTCCCACCTGCGCTGACTGCTGTGTGGAGGCTACATTGATATGGATCTGTGCTTAGCTAGGCCTACATTTAGATGGAAAACAATGGAAAACTAAAGACCGGTAAGTGAGTATGCATGTGTGTCTTACTGTAGCTACATGAGTTAATGATATTCACATCAATCTCTGGTCTGACATTTCCATAAAGAGCGTAATTTCCTGTAACACCTACTGAAATCTAATCTAATCTAATACGTATCGTGTGTGCCTCTGGCACAAACCTCACATCTTTAGAGGCCATATCGTGCACTGTAATGGAACATGTTTTGCTCAAAAGGACCAAAATATCACAATGTGATGACCTCTGGTCTGACAAAGTGGGATTCGTACTGTGTGTGTGTGTGTGTGTGTGTGCATGCGCGTGTGCGAGCGCGTCTTTGAGAGATAGCAAAAGTGTTTGAAAAAGAGAGTGCTTTGAGTGCTGGATATTTACATGTCCTGTGATAATGGACAGATATCCGAATCCGTATATAGATCGGCTGCACTATGATTCAACCCATGTCTGACTATACTAGTATGCACACTGCACTGTATGCAAAAGTACCTGTTTTTAAAAGAACAGAAGTACTGTATCATATGAGGCAGTTGAAACACTAGCCCGCCCATGGAACTGCACTATAAGACCAGTGAGACGCGCCAGCATATTTATTGACATACATTCAATAAAGCAGTGGTGATACACCACATTATAAATTACATAGTACACGTTTAATAGGCCTATGTTTGTAAAGAATGTGCGAACCTAAAATATAGTGCCTGGTATGTACTGTATCAAAAAAAGTGATTTTTATGTTTAGCCTATTTGATTAGACCAGTTCTATGTGCAACGTATATCATTTTTCATAAAATACATTTTCATTAATGGTATTAAAAGGTATAGTCAGCCATTTAGTTTTTTGCTAATTGTAAGCTACATTAATGTGCTTTTTGTGAAGTTCACCAAATATCTCCTTATATTTCGCTAGCTTACCATCCTCTGAGCATGCTGAAAAAAAAATGATCCAGTACTTCTACAGAGCCCTGACTCCGTAAATAGGTAAATAAACAAAGGGGCGAACATTGCTCATAACAATAATGCCGCTTGGCTTTCTAATGCGTATTTAAAACAACCGTATGTACTTGTACACACGTTTGCATGTCTCGTGTGCATCTCAACTGTGCAAAGGAGTAATACCAACAATACATTTTTGAAGGGGTGCAGTACCTCCCATCGCCACAAAGCATGGTTGCTTCAAGCCTAGACTCAATGTCAATGTCCATACACTTGCCGGTGGGAAATCAAGCCCCCCTCTTTGTGCTGTATATAATACACTGGGCAGTGTTAAGGGTCTGCTGTCCCAATTAGACTGACACACACACAAGCGTGAGCTCGCACGCACACACACACACACACACACACACACATAGAGTGAGGCTATTAAGCATAGATATGTTTTCCCTAATGACTTAAACACACTGTTCATCTGCTGTGCATCACAATTCACCTCTGGAGCGTTTAACACCTCAGAACACGCAGCCATTATCGGGCCTTTTGACGTGCGTCTGGAGAGAATACAGGAAGGACAACCAAGGGCAATGGCCAATAAGGAGAAGCCTCATGCCCATCCCTGTGACCGCTAATCTATGTAATCAACCTGTCTCTTGAAATGGCGATTCTTCAGCTCTGGGCCTAGGACAGGGATATAGCGATCAATCATAAGCGATTGATGAAAGTTAGAAGACTTTTTGGGGACAGGAGAAACCACATATTTTACATTTTACATTTAACACAAGTAAACCCAAACTAAATACATTCAGATTAAATCTTGCCCCTTTTCTGATACAGCATTCCCTCTTTTATGTCTGATTAAATGATGAAGGCTGGTTATCATTTGTTTAAAATTCTCCTACAGTGGCTTGCATTTACTGAAAACGTTTTGCTACCTTCAACCATGTAAACAGAACAACCTTGAGCTAATTGTACGTTGCTAGCAAATCCCTTTTCATACAGGGAAAGATGGCAGAAAGGGTCAGACTGCTTTCTATACGCTCATGCAGTGTGATAACACCATCAACAAACAAATAAACGATGCTGCTACACAGTTTTATAGGCTATTTAAAAAAAAACAGGGCATGACCAGTCTTGCAAACGATGGGTCTATCTCTATTTGATGGTCTTGGCTTCAGCAGATACCTTCTTGTGATTTCTGCACATATACAGCATTAATCCAGCAACAGTTTTGCCGTACAAACACACGACACTTGTACCAAGCCCTGCTAATTTGAATGTTCTTGTAGTAACACTCACACACGGACAACACTAATAATGACCTTGTTTCATGGGAGTGGGGGGCGGGACATAGACATCAGCTACAGTTTAACCAATGTTATACAATCTTTTCAATGGGGCACATTCACATACATGCATTATGCTATAAGAAAGAAAACATAACCGGTAGACAGAATGTTGGGGGCGGGCCGTAAAATATGATATAAGGTACATTACAGCTGGTACTAGGAGCTGTGTGCCCGGCTCAGATATGGAAGACAGGCAGAGACATTAAACCACCACACAACATCTCTCAAAGCAACAGAGGACTGCATATGACAACAGCCGGGCAAAATCCATCTTTGTGACAGAATCATTCCCAAGCCCCACACCCCCAATTGAGCTCCCCATGGCCGCTCTGTGTGTGTGCGTGTGTGTGTGTGTGTGCGTGCGTGCGTGTGTGCGTGAACGGAGGAACATACTGTATGAGTCAGATGCACAGGCAAGGCATGCATGTCTCCTCGCTAAGTCTAGCATTCCCTTCATCACATACACACTGTGTGTGTGTGTGTGTGTGTGTGTGTGTGTGTGTGTGTGGCAGATGTGTTTATGCTAGTCTAATGGTGGCTGCAGTCACACTGAAATATTTATGTCTTTATGTGTCCACAATTACTGTGGATAATATTTCATGTGTTTTCCATTTGTGTGAAAACAGATACACTACCATTCAAAAGTAGCAGAAATTCAAAAGCAGAAATGCAAAGTTGTCAATTAAAATAACATCAAATAGATCAGTGCTACAGTGTTGGATTTCTAATAGAATATCTATTCCAGTCTATTCTGGTACTGAGACATGTCAATTTCCATGCCAAAAAACAGACAAGTTAACACCAGCCAAGTGTCGTCCACAGGGTATGGCATGGTGAGTGATACAACATTTTCCTCCTTCAAGGTCCATTTTACCCTGCACAAGTCTCCCACTTTACCACAACCCAAGCACCCCCATACATTCACATTGCCTCTACTATGCTTGACAGACTCTATCTTTTCACCTGGCCTGAGTCTCACGCTGATGACTCGACTTTTCACTGTTGAGACTGGTGTTTTGCGGGCAAGTGTAATATTTAATGTGCCAATTGGACTGTTCAATTTCCTGGCAGTTTCTCACATGGAATTGCCTTCATTTCTCAGAACAAGAATTGACGAGTTTCAGTTTCATACATTTCTCATAAATTGCTCATTCGCTCATCAATTGCTCAACTCGCACCGCAGCCTATATTCATCATCATGAATAAACTTCTCTCCATCTCTCTCTCTCTCTCTGTCTCTGATACAGTAATACACAGTACCTGCGTTCTAACCTTTGGTTCTAACACACAATGTGGAATGGGAGAATTGAACTTCAACCAACGTCAGACTCTCTGCCTCGCACCACACCAATAGTGTAGCGATCAATCACAACCAGTTCAGACACATACAGATGCATAATGTACACAGGTAGGCATACTGATATTCAGTCATGTGCATGCATTGTGTAGACAACTTGAAGCGAGTATTTTCCCCCTCCAAGGTTAAATATCAACATTTGGAGAGATGATGAATGATGACTATCTCATCCCAATGTGAGCTGCATGATGCCCCCAAATGCCCCCCCCCCCTTCAGAACATCACAAGGAAGACTACCCCTGCAGGAAGAGAAGGCATGGTGCTTTGACCTATTCCAATAATAGAGGGGGGGGGGGAACACAAGCTGCTACAAGTGAAACCACCCAGTACAAAGGATAGATGACACATCACAATCGGTTATTTCCTAAACAAGGTGGACTATCTCATATTTATAGCTACAAAAGTTACAAGTATGTCTAAGGTAAGTCTTGCTATCCGAGTTTGTCATTAAAACAATACTTCTGTAACCAGAGAGAGCGCTAGCCACTCCCCCCCTCCCCCCCATCCCAAGGAATAAAGTAGATATGAGTTACAAGATATCTACTACACACTGTATGTCTGTCTAAGACAGTGAGGCAGATTTTGTTTCAGTACAGATCACATCACAGACAAGTTTACCTGTAAATCGGATCCTGCATTACCATCATCTTGCTCTCGTCCCAAGTCCACTCCTTCTTCTGTAGAAACAAACATCATCGTTTACTCACTTTAGCCTATTCCATCTTTTGAACACATAGGGGCCAAGGAGACTAGCCTGGCAGCACCATCCTGACCTCGCGAGCGTCAGATTGACTTTGCTACGAGAGCTTGGGAATCGTTGTGTTTCTGTCCGGTAAACCTTGTGCGTTACCAATTAGCGTCGTACTGTTAGCTACGGGCGTGGTTTAGGCGTGACGTATTAGGTGACATGAAAACAACTCGAGTGGAAAACGCCTAGATGATACACACTCAATTTACCATCAGCCCAAATGCTTTTCTGAATGTAAAATATGTTCTCACGCTTCTTCCGACTTTTCTACTGCAAGAGTGGTCAACAACAGGCTGTACTGGTTCACAGGTTTGTCCCATCACATGCAAAGTATTTTGATTTTAAGCGCCTGCCCTTTGGAAACAGATTCAATGGACAGCTCCCCAGAAGGATGTGTCTCTTAACAGAAATATATATATGTTGTGGCAGGTTACAATGAGACTACTGTAATAAAAACTATTTGATAATCATACAGTTTTATGGTGACCATAGAAAGCTATTACAGCAAAACAGACAGAGGTTCCGTCAGATAAAAAAAATGCTCAACTGTTATTGGAGGACATGCAAAAAGGGGCGTGGCTTGGGAAAGGTCAATTTAATTTAATTTAAGGCCGGTTTTGACACCAAAGGGCTACGCTCTCTCTCCACCAGTCTTATCTGATGAGGCTGACCTTTACTTCAATGTCAAAAATCACAGCGTCCAACACATGAAGCGCAAACGAGCAGATTCTTTCTCAATCAATTTGCACCGCTCCTTTGTCACAATCAGCCCTATCTACGCGCCCCCTCACCCCTCACAGTCGGCTCTGCCACACACGATATGAATGGATTTTTGCGGCGGTCTCGCTGACATTTCAGCTTCGTGACCGGCGGAGCCGAAACAAGAGAAGAAACCAGATGGAAGCTTAGCATCACTCGCGTGCTCGTTTGGTCTCATCAGTGAATGCGAGAGCCAGCCTCAGATGGTGTGGAGTGCCTAATAAGACGATGTAATGGGGCGCTTATTCAGATGCAGTACTAAGGGGATTGTTGTTTTTCCTTTTGTTTCAGTGAGAAACAAAGTTGAAGGCTGAATGAAGATCAAATGTGCACAGTTGGGTGAGCGCTAACACTCAGACATTTATTGGCCTAATGGGTGTAATGAACAGACCATGCCTTCTCTCCGCAGACCATTTGGACAACTCAATTAAGGCTTGTTGTAATGAGACTAATTTAACCTGGCATGTCTCTGGCCCTAGCCTGGATGCTATTAGACATGTATGTCAATACACACACACCAAATATTGAATTAAGATCTCTCCATTTTTGCCAGTAACGTTAGCTTTACTGTCTACTGGGGTAGAGCGGGGCGACAGGGGATCCAGAAGTCACTGGTTCTAACCCGGCTAACTCCTCACCAAGTGTCAAGGTGTCCTTGAGCAAGACACCTAACCCTAGCTGCTCCCGGTGGTTAGTCGCACCTTGCATGGCAGCAATGGTGTGTGAATGGGTGAATGTGAGGCTATTATACCGCACAGCGCTTTGAGCGGCCAGAATGATAGAAAAGCTCAGTAAATGCAGTACATTTCCTATTTACTGAAATGTCCCTACGCATATAGAAAACATTCAGGATAACAGATATGAACATAGGCTTTTGAGATTGTATTACAGGATTGCAACCTAATCCCAATCAAATTAATTGATGGGCATGTATGTTTTACATTTTCATTGATATTTAAAGTGCACACAGACATAGACAGCCGGAAACCGATGGAGTGCCTACTCCAGGTGGGGAGTGAGTCCTTGCCCCAAGTGAAGGAGTTTAAGTACCTCGGGGTCTTGTT
>JAODTR010003272.1:0-10000 GCA_025399935.1 Amblyopsis rosae
ATCAGCTGTGTTGGAGCAGGGAGACATCTAAAACATGCAGGGCAGCGGTCCCCGAGGACCAGGGTTGGGGAACACTGATATATATCATTCAACTAATTTAGTTGTATTGACGTGTTTGTAGGCCTTAATGGTATTATGTATGAATGAATAATTACATCTGCACGTGTAGTGGTGGAGAGGGTCACTCGCTGTCTCCTCCTGGTGTTACCTGCTACTAGGGCTGTTATTCAATGTGTTAAATACTTACTGTTTCTCATCTAGCCAGGTAGGCCTATGATAAATTGATTGATAGCTCGTAATCACATTACAATCTCAAAGGGCTGCACACATTTTACATGGAAACAAACAACCCCTTCACCTATTCCTCCTGAAGGAAATACATGGAGAAAAAAAGTTGGAATAAAATGTTGCAAGGGCCCACAGGGAGGAACCAAAGCCTTCCTGAACAGTTAGGATACAATACTGTAGGTGGGGAACAACCTTTTGCATTATAATTATATATATATATATATATATATATATCATTATCATAATGTGTCCAGGCAAACAAACTCATACATTGTAGTAATTAAACGGTTTAATGGTTTGTGAATACAGTGTACTAATGATAGATGCAATGTGAGGATGCTGATCCAGTGCATACACACCTAGCATCTCCATCACAGAGGCATGGCATGTCCCACCTGCCATCCCTTCCTTTGCTCAATGCCATCACTGGGAGACTTGGAAGAGGAGCACACGAGGTGTGCATTATGAGTATGTATGTGATGTGTGGAAGTTTGACCTTTCAAGTGTTTGTCAGACTGAATCAAAGCACCTGCAGTAAGAGCTGAAATGCACTGTGGTGTTTGAGTCCTAGAGTTGCGCTGGGTGGTGGTGCTGGGACTTCCTCTCCAATAACAATTTACACATTACACTGCCATCACATCTATGCTAATTGTCTTTATTTTTTAACACAAGAAATTCAGGAATTAGAAACCTGCAATATACCAGTACACTGTACTTATCTTGCACACACAGGAACTGCCTGTAGAATCTTTTGTTTACTAAACACAAAACAACAACAAAAGTCCAAATAACAATGAACAAGTGAACACATGCAAGTGTTTGTCAAGTCTGTTCAGTAAGCCAATGTGACGGGTCTCTGCATAAGTGCAAATCCCGATAATGGCCTAAGCTCTATTTGTCCACGAGGTCAGTCTAGGCGCTGGATCAGCTTCTCCTCCATCATGCAGTAGAGGGCCACGTGCGACAGGTCAGAGATGAAGGCGTCACATGCGCGCCTGCTGATGTTTTTGCAGCCTCTTAAGTCGAGCAGCGTGAGGGAGGAGAAGCGCTTCAGGTAGGACAGACAGCCGTCTGTCAGATGGCTGCAACCTGGAGACAGACAGACGGGAAGCCTGAAGTCAGAAGGCCTGCATGAGCCAACATATGGACATTTCCACAGTTAATCAGTAATTATTTTACAGTTAAATGTTAATATATATTCATATCTGAGGTTTGTAGTGAAACTTACCTACAAGTTGTCTTAATTCTGCCTTTATCAAAACATTTACCAGCACTACATAAATATGTTCCGCTATTGTAATATGACATGAATGGTTAGCTAAGATTGGTTCAACCATGGATGTCATCATTCTGGAGAGCTTGGAACTCATTGTTTATTAAGGCCGGTAAACCTAGTGTGTGGCCAATCAGCGTTGTAGTAAGCTACGGGCGTGGTTTAGGTGTGACAAAGGTGACCGAAAAGAAAAAAATGTCAGGTCCTACAGAGGTTAATGTAGGTGATGGAATATAGCATCCAGTTTATTAGAATGTATTAGAGGAGCAAAGGCTTTTCTCAATTGAAAATGTTTTCACTTTTCTCCTGACTTTAGAGTAGATTTAACAATAGGTTGCTGGTTCACAGGTTCGTCCAATCACCTGCCAAGTATTTTCTTTGCCTGCTCTTTTAAAAGTTTCAATGGACGGCTCCCTAGATGGATGTGGCTAGCAGACACATATCTGACATGTCAGGTTACTCCAATCAGGCTCCTTAGACAGAATAGTCCAATATTCAGGGCCATCCCTACAAATGACTAGCCTGGTGTAACCAGACCTTATTCCCTTTGTAAATATGGTCTGGCCACGCTCCATTGGGAAGTGGTAACAGTTGTTTCTCTCTCCTCTACTTAATTTTGAAACTATTGGCTGAACCAATCACCATTGCTACAACTGTTTTGATTGCCTAATCTAGCGACTTTACGACCATTTAGAAACTTGCTTGACTTCAACATCATCTCTCTAACCCATGCTGATTGGGCCGCTAGCAGGGTGGTTGTGCGAAAGCTATTGCAAACTGGGTTTCCAGACTATAATCTCAGCAAAAAGAAATTGAGCTGAGAGATATAGTCAGCAGAGCCAGGCTAACAAATTACAGTTTATAGCTCTAAAATCTAATTTAGAACTTTATAATATTTAACTGGATATACAATGGCCCAAGCATGTTGTTGCAAAACAAGTCAGTTTACAAGTTAGTTAACAAGTCACTGACAAGTCAGTGACACGTCAGTGACAAGTCAGTAACAAGTCAGTAACCACTCTCTAGGATGTGTTTGTCGGCAGGCGGGGTTCCATTGTGTGTGATGGTGTACTGACCGGCCAGCGTGAGCTCCGCCATGCTGTTGCGTGTGTGTGTGCCGGGGGCGGCCAGCAGGGCGATGGAGGCGTCCGTCATGTCCCTGCAGTGGGCCAAGTCCAGTCTCTCCAGCTGGGGCATGTGGCGCTGCAGGAGCCGCAGCGTGGCATCGCTCACCTCCAGGCCAGACACACGCAGGGTCACCATGTTCCTCAGCCTGCTGCGGGACCACGACGACGACTCTGGGTAGGAGGAGGAACAGTCACATGCAGGATGAACAAACTCATTACCTTCTCTCCTATAGCATAGGAGCATATAGCATGGCAGCAATCGCCATCGGTGTATGAATGGGTGAGTGTGAGGCAATTCTGTAAAGCGCTTTGAGTGGCCGGAAGGTTAGAAAAGCGCTATATAAATGCAGTCCATTTACCATTTACCAAGGCGCGGAATGCAACTGTCGCCTAGCGACAGACTAATTAGCATTTCAGTCGTCATGACTGAAATGCGTGTTGCTCAAGCGAGGACACTCTTTCAGATGCCTTCTGAGTCTGCGTGACACCCAAGAAAAATGGAATGAGGAAGTTGCGGGACTATTATGACAGCTAGTAAACAGTGAACCACAACTCTGCCAACATGAGCCTATTCACTCACTGTGTTTAATCCATGTTGAAATGCAAACAGTAAGAGTTTACTTGTTTTGGGCTGCTAGAGAAAACAAACGTTCCAAATGTTATTAGGTTTTTGTATTTTTTACATTGACATGACTGCAAAAAACCTTATAGCGTTTACCTTGATTCTGATTGGTGGAGATGCTAGCGATATCTATGACATCTAGCAGCTGCTGCAAAATTCTAAATCGCTAGAAAAAGTTGATCGAGCGTTGTGTTTACGTTAGGTTATGGTTTAGGTTGGGTTTCGGTTAAAATCAGATGACGTTCCAGCGGCTACACCAAAGGCTCAACCAGCGACCTGTTGATAAGCAGTCGCTCCCACGATCGCTGTGGTGTAGTTCTAGCTTAACATTCTCTCTCCCATTATATTCTGTCCCATCTGAAGCTAATGCATGTCTCTGCATCACTGCTTCAAATGCATCACTCAAGTGTGTTTGTGTTGTACGTAAGCCGTGCGTGCGTGTAAGGAGCATGTGTGTTGTGTTCTATGCAAGCCATGCGTGTGCGTGTGTGTTGTGCGTGCGGCTGCGTGCGTGCGCTCCTAACCAGGCGGGCTGATGATGTCTTTGATGTGTGTGTCTCTGATGCCTTCACACCAGCGCAGGTCCAGCAGCCTCAGGCAGGGCAGAGTGGGAGAGACCAGCGCTGACAGACAGGACCAGGGCAGGCCTGCCACACTTAGCTCTCTCAGCCCTGGACACACACACACACACACACAGAAACTGTAGACCCTGCATGGTACCAGGACTAATGCTCCAATGGCCTCCATGCGCTACCTGGGAGCCTGTTGAGCAGACAGGTGAGCTGTTTCTTGGCCAGGGGCGTCCAGGACAGATCCAGGGAGGTGGGCTGCCGCTTGATGATGCCTGCCAGGGACTGGTTACTGAGGGGACTGCACCTGCTCACGTCCATGTGGCTCCACAGGCGCTTGTCGTAGCTCCTGCTCACAGAAGCAGCAGTGAGCCACTCATTCAAACCTAACAGTAGCATTTAGACCTGCACCATATTCACTTACAATGCTACTGGTCTGTAGAGACCAGTCATACAAGGGGATTTGCAATTGAAACATTTACTTTCATTTCACTAAATTTACACATTTAATATAAGCAAATAATATACAGTACATTTCCTTATCATGTATAGTGTTCTGTTGGCAGCAGGTGAGCGCTAATGTCCTACACCTTTGTTATCACTTGTTGCAACAACACATACACACAGGTAAAGCTTGTGTTGAAGGCAGACTGATTCTTCCATAGTGAAATCATTATCACAGTCCGCTAGCTTACCCTTACAGTCATGTTCTCCTACACTGCTCCGTAAACAGCAACACAAATAAAGTGGTGCAGACTGCACACAACAACAACAACATGCTAGCCTTCACAATGTGTTTACACTGTGTGGGGCGGAGCTTCTGAGGGAGCACCCTATGGCGTTTTGTGTGTTTAACTGACAGGGGAGCTGTGGTGTGTGCGTAATGAGCACAGGGTGTGCAGCACGTGGATGCCATGCTCCCAGTGGAGGGACTCACCACTTGTACCAGGCCTTACAGACGGTCATGCAGGAGAGCAGGTGGGCTCTGCTCAGGTACTTGAACACGGCCACCCACACCTCCTTCTCCCCTCCCCTCTCCTGGCCCACGTCTTTGAAGGAGGGCAGCGACAGCAGGGTGGGAGGAGAGAGAGAGGAGGAGGGGTGAGGGGCGGGGCTCTCCTCGTCTGAAGATGACGAGGCCTGGTGCCTCGTACCTCGGTCACCGTGGTGGAGGTTACCGCGGAGACGGGGCCTGCCAAATACAGATACAACTATAACTGTATGCTAAAAACAACGTTAACATTTGCATTTTCTCCCCCTTCAAACGTAGTAGAGTAGAGGAAGTGCAATCTAGTGATTCATCTATTTCATGAGCATATTAAATGTACCTGTTTTAACACATGTAGTCTACACACATGGACGGAACATAGAATATATACAACGTTCAGCAAACGTCACCATTGGTAATGGATTTATTAGAACTAGCATGACCTAGCATACTAGGTGCACATGATCAAATGTGTTCTTCTAGCCAACCACAGCAGCCTACCTGCCAGGGCCTCTGGGTACAGTGTCGGGCGTCCCTTCACCGCTCCTCCCTCTGACAGGTTTGGAGAGGGCAGGCTTGCGCTGGGCCTGGTGCCCGCTGGGCCCCAACATGGCTGACCTAGGGGCCATGGCAGCCTCCAGCTTGGGAACAATGGAGCCTGGGCACAGCACAGCACACGTTCTGATTTGATCCTTGGAAGTCACTTGGAAATAGCATGTTATTTATCAAATTATAGAAATCGTTTACGCATGCAAGCGGTGAATTAAGATAGCTAAAGTATCTTATAGCTGTAGTTCATTGTTAACTGTGATGTTGTATTTAGGTGGCCAGCTAAGTGTCACTGCATATTACAGACATCTATCACAACTAGGGATGCACCGATTGCATTTTTTCCTGAACGATTCCGATAACATTTTTTGTCAAGACTGACCGGCCAGTTTCGGTTTTAACCGATTCCGATTTTATTGTACAGCTCTGTCATTTAGATGCAGATTTTAAATGTACTCACGTTTTAAGACAGCGCTCGCCGTCATAGGGATTTGTTGACTGTCCCTTAACCGCCAACGCTCGTTTGTCATGTGTTAAAATTTTTACAAGGCAGCGTCCGTTTAACAGGATGGTGCATGGAGCAGCGAGGAGACACGGAAAGATATAGTTTAATTTAACTGCCCAAATCTTTTAATCTTCGAGCCATGTGCAATAGAACTGTCGCCACCAGTAGGATAATCTACACCCTGCGTCGCCACCTGCAAGTCATCCAAACAGAGAGAACATAACTATCGCGGTACGGTAAAGTATGCTACTGTAACTGAAAAATAAGCCACGTAACTTATTTTTTTTCAGTGAGATGAACAATAGGCTACTATGCAAATGGTTTTGCTCCGTTTTACTTGCTAGATATTGACGGTCAAAGTGTGTATTCTCTGTATACAAATTAATTTACTGAGTATCTTACCTACGACTTGACATCTTCTTTGGACGCACATTTTAATTTCCACACCAAGAAGAAATGTGTAAGTAGGCTACCGGAACACAGACCGGCCAAAATGTTCAGAAAAACCAGCCTGTTGCCGATCATGGGTTTTTGGAGCAAAACCGGATGGTTCCGATTGGTGTCCGGTCAATCGGAGCATCTCTAATCACAGCCTCTTTGTTGTCGATTTACGTCATTCGACCCAAGATGGTAGCACGTCAAGTTGTTTGTCCGTGATGTACTTTTGTATACTAATCTACTAACTCATATTGTAGCAAATCTGCACCTTTGGGGCCCTATTTCAACAATGTAAGCTCACAAAATTCCAAGGTGCAAACTGAATCCAAATCCACTTTTGCCATTTAACGGTGGAAAAAAGGTTAGTGTGCCAGGCTCAAAAGAACTGGACTTACAGTCTTCATTATTCATGGCTGTTTTGGGTATGGTTCTGGATTGCCATTATACCGCGGGTTTGTGAAAGTGCTGAAGCAGACCTTCTAGACGACAGCAAGATTACACCAAGATCAGTAAAATACAATCCAGCTATTTAAGTCAGTATCGGACCGATTTATGATCTCAGTATCGCATCGGTGCCATCCCTACTCATGATATTTCACATTGTACTCATAGTTTTGTATCTTTTGTACGTTTGTGCGCGCCTGTGTAATAAGCATGTTACAAGTGCGGTGTGCACACACCATAGGCGATATTATTTTATATATGAATGCATCTGCTAAGTGTTTTCCCACTGAGATTTCATTTAAATTCCAAATACATCACATTTCACTTTATATGCAGGGGTTGGATGGCCTTCCCTAGCGACCCGACCCGTAGGCTCAGTCACTGGTATACCTTTATTTATAAAGCCATACTGGGTTTGATTTTGTTGACCGTTCCAAATGTAAGACTGGATTTAGAAAAAAGGGGATTCTTGTGCTCGGGGCAAAAGGTCATGGGGGTGTTTGATCCTGGGCGTTTCAGTGAGGGTGAAAGCGTTCATTTAGCGATGGTATGGCAAGACACATTCATTATTATTCATGTATTTGCCGTGTGTAGGGTACCTGTGTGCCTCCTGGCCTTGTGGGGGTGCTGCAGCGTGACGGTCAGGTAGGAGCCACTGAGCAGGTCATCGTTGAGATCTGACACCAGGAGGACAGGGGGCTCCAGGTCCGAATCCCAGCGGCCGTCCTCCTCGTCCTCCTCCTCCTCCTCGTCCTCCAGCGTGTCCATCTCCTCTCCCTCGGGGTCCAAGCCCTGCTCCTCGCTGTCCTCGTCCTCCTCGCCGTCTGGCCTCCGCCTCCTCCTCCCGCGCTGCTGCTGCTGGTGGTGGCGGCCCCTGTCTCCGCCCTCGCTGTCCTCCTCCTCTTCGTCCTCCTCGTCGGAGTCCTCCTCGTCGGAGTAGTCAACCCGCCGCTGCATCCTGGAGCCGCCGCGGAGGCGCACGCCCCGCCCCCTGCGCCCCGCCCCGTCTCTCGCGCCCAGCCCCCGCTTCAGCCTCAGGTCTGAGGGGCCGCCGGACGACAGGCCCCCGCGGCTCCCCCTGTGGCCCCCCCTTACCAGGCCTCTCCTGTGGGCGCCGTAGCCCCTCCTGGAGGAGTGACCTCGGGTGTGCAGGCCCAGCCTCCTCCTGCGGGAGCCTGCGGGTGACAAAACTCTTGTCACTGCTCTAGAACGTTCTGCTGCCTCCCCATTGGACCGGATTCTCCGGTTGCACGGCAATAACCTTCATCGTCGTCGTCGTCGTCGTCGCTGCCCGAGTCGTCCCCATCGCGGCTGTGTCTGTGGCGCCGATATATCTTGGCGATGCGGGAGTCCAGCAGCGAGGAAGACTTCCGCTTCTGGAGGGTGAAGAGAAACACAAGGCCCGAGGGGGGGGGGGGGGGGGGAGAGAGAGAGAGAGAGAGAGAGAGAGAGAGAGAGAGAGGACAGAGGGAATAATAGTGAGTCAAACAGAACAGCAACACTTATGTTCTTATAAGCCACTAAGCAGGACTTACCACTGGCAGCATTTTGCTGCTGTCTGCTGTAGGCTGCAGGGACAAGAACACAACATAAATAGTGGAAGAAAGGAGAGCAGCTGCTCCTCAGTTCCTCCGCTGGGCCTGCCGGGAGATGTGAGGACCCCCCCGTTCATGCCGCCAGCCTTCTGGCCCGCCCGTCCCCTTGCATGAAGGAGACGGGCGGGCCAGAAGGCTGGCGGTCCCACAGATGACGCCCCACTCGTCGCTCTCCCTCCGTCAGTGTCTGCCTCCACTCCTCTCTTCTCACTCAGCCGTGTGACCAGAAGATGGTCTGTGGACCACAACCCATGGTGTTTCAGCCAGTCAGCACAGAGCGGTGATGAGCTAGCCGGTGGACAAGCAGATGGACGCATGCTGATGATGTCACACCGAAGGAGATATACATGCCACAGAGCGAGGAACACATGACAAGGAATGCAGGATGTTCAGAGCAAAATGTAGTAACCTCGCATAAAGGCTCACAAGAACTGTTCTGAAGCCTAGAGAGCACAGCGCCTCACTGTGGTCACAAAACTCAATTTCAAGACGCCTCAGGAAGCATTCTGCTCGTTTCAAATGCTGGTGTCGTGCCTACACTGAACCACAGAGAGGAGAAGGGACAATGCATCGTTCTGGTGTGATACTTGTTCACCTTCCCTCTCAGTGCGACGTGACCACGCCCTAAGGCATCTGGCTGGTCAGACGAATGGTTGGATGGCACACACAGAGGGCGGGGCCTCTCACCAGTCTCGAGCTGATTGGCTGAGAGGGCAGAGGGGCCGCCACCAATAGGAGTGAGGAGGAGGAGGAGCAGCAGGACGGGAGGAGGGGAGGAGGAAGAGGAGGGAGGAAGCCAGAGTGCACCTCCTCCTCGTCCTCCAGCGGAGACAAGGGCAGGGGCCCCAGGCCCAGCCGGAGGACCAGAGGCCCCTGGCGACCACAGTGCTGCCGGTCGGGGCCGACAACCCATTCATCACTGCCTGACGACTGATTACAATTTAGAAACAAACTGAAACACAGGACACATGACACCTGTCTGAGTGTGTGTTTGTGAGCGAATATGACTGAAAATAGTAGAAAATAGTGAATACGATTAAAAAGGTTATGCACCTCTGGGTCGGTGATTCCCAAGATGCACTTTGGACATTCCCAGCAGCTGGGCAGGTCTTTGTTTACTACACCGTCCCCCTGCACCTGTGCAGTGCGTACCCACAGAAACACAAAACAAGGGTCAATTTGCAGCTTCGGTGGGAAAATTTACACGCCAACTTCAAAAAGGTAGATTCCACTACCTATTTAAGGGAAGGCCCTTAAAGTAACCTTTTGTGTATGGGAGTGGACGTTACCGTGAGACAGGCCGGGTGGACAATCTCGGCACAGTTGGAACATTCCATCAGAACGAGGGTGAGGTCTCCCGTCTCTTCCTGATTGGGCTCTTTACACACCTCGCACACCGCGGACAGGGGAAGGCCCGGCTGAGGCAGCAGATAACATGCGTTAACAACACACTGACAGACAGTCCTGGTATATACGGTGGACACTCACAGCCAGACACTGTCGCAGCACACACGTCTGCTTGAGCTTTCCCGGTCCTCCGAACTTCTTCATGTCCCTGCAGAAGTTACAGTCCCCGCACTCGGTCCTCATGCACGCATCACA
>JAODTR010003273.1:0-12927 GCA_025399935.1 Amblyopsis rosae
GGGGTCCCCTGCTGGAGCTGCTGCCCCTGCGACCCGACTCTGGATAAGCGGATGAAGATGGATGGATGGATGGATGGATATATATATATGTGTGTATATGTATATATATGTATATATATGTGTGTGTGTATATATATATATTTGTGTGTATATATGTGTGTTTGTGTATTTATTTGTGTATATATATACAGTATGTGTATGTATATATATATGCGTGTGTATGTATATGTATACATGTATGTGTGTATATATATATGTATATATGTATATATATATACATGTATGTGTGTATATATATGTATATATATTTGTGTGTATATATGTGTGTGTGTGTGTATGTATGTATATGTGTGTGTATATACAATATATTATTATAGATATATATGTGTAGCTGTATAATATGCAATATATTGTAGTAATATATAGCTTTGTGAAGCTTTAAAGTCCCTAACACAACATTATCTGTAATCTGATTGGTTCAGATGTTGTCAAATTCAGCCTGATGAAATGTGTGCGTGTGTGCTTGCGTGCGTGCATGTGCCAGGTGGTTCCTACAGTTTGTGTTGGCGTGGCTAGCAGAGAATGAAGACGTTTCCATGGAGTTCATGCACGGAGCGCTGGAGCGCGATAAGAGAGAAGGGGTGAGGTTAAGGGAGGTTATCTACATTACATCTTGATGTCTGTCAGATAACATTCACAACATGCTGATAGTCTGTCCACCAGGGTATCTTGTAGTCGGTGATGGAGCTAATGACCGGACAGTTAAGCGTCCATAACGATTGAACAAATGTGACTGGCAGCTGGATGGTTTGATGACTAAGACCCTGTAGAGGTCTGGTTCACACAACCGCCAATGTTGGAGACATCAGACTGTTGCCAAGGACAACTGAGAGGAGATTTGACGACGATGCCCTCTGGGGGATGTCTGCTCCAACACATTCAATATACAAACCTATAAGAAAGTTAGCCTTTAGAGACAAGGGTGGGGGGTCTAAAACATACCTTGGGGGACTTGAGTAGTCACATTCCTTTAGGCTGAATCCAATTTCACTCCTTTGCCCCTTGGAACGAAGTTACATATATAAAATATTCCCCTACAAAATGGGACAACGCTTCAAGAATCCGAACGTCTGATGGAGATTGAAAAACTCATTACGCTCGTGATGTGTTCACAATCTCAAATTGATGCATCTGTAATTGAAATATGACCAGTGCTGGATTGTCATTCACAAATAATTTAGATGGATGTACAGGTACGTTAACATTAATTATAGTTAGCAAGATAGTTTACTGTCCGCTATCGGTGTTGTGAGATAACTCGCCAGCCGGCACATCCATAGGCTTTAATACTAGCGATTTATTTGTAAGCTTTTTATGAAAAGAAATAATAATACATTGAAATGACATTAAACTGAGATAATACAATGCTTTTTTTTCAATTTATTCATCGTTATAAGCAGAGAAAATACTTGCATTTGTGGGTTTCTTTCGGTTGAGCATCCATTATGCCGGTAATTCTCACAAAACACTCCGTTTGGAGTGTGCCTCTGAAGAATCTTTGTTTGAAGGGCTATGTAGCCCTATTACTTCGCCCTAGCCCTCTATCCAAACTAGAATTGGGACGCCCTACCCCTACACATGAACACACTAAACGTAGGGTTAGGCCTAGGGGCTAGGGGAATGGAATTCAGCCTTAATCTACTTAGTGTAAGATTGCTTAATGAAGGCCTTCCTTTGCCTTCCACTCCAAATGCCATTCATGAGAATACAAGTATAGATGAAGCAGCATGCGTGGGTTGCTCTCTGACCTTTGGCCTTGTCGTGTGCCCCTCCAGTTCCAGCAGACGTCGGAGCACGCCCTGTTCTCCAGTTCGGTGGTGGACGTCTTCACGCAGCTCAACCAGAGCTTCGAGATCATCAGGAAGCTGCACTGCCCCGACCCCAACGTGGTCGGCCAGTACAACAGGCGCTTTGCCAAGGTAACGCCATTTACTGTGTGTGTGTGTGTAATTACAAATCACTACAAACCAGGGACTGTTTATTCATTGGGGCGATTGGGCGATGCACCACCAAAAGGAGAAAGAGAGGAGGGAATTTCCAACATTACCAGTGACTACTGTAGCTGACTGTCCTGCCTCTAAATATCCTAATCCAATCAGCGTCCAATGTTCTGTGTAGTACAAATAGTCTACAGTCCCTTTTTGGGAGATTTCAATATGGCTGAAAATCGTCCCGACCACTCTCATAGACGTTCACGTTAACATCTCCATCCATCCATCTTCTCCCACTTATCCGGAGTTGGGTCGCGGGGGCAGCAGCTCCAGCAAGGGACCCCAAACTTCTAGGGCTGTCCTGAATACCATTTCCAAACGAGTATTCGAATACTCTCTCAAAAACACCATTAAAAACACTCAACTATAATTAAGAAGTATAACAGAAGTAATCTTCCTAGCTTTAGTGAGCACACATGAACATAGCCATGCGCTCAAAATGGCCACTTTGATTGACACGTCAATTGACCCAGTCAAAGCTGTCCAATAGCATGTATTCACAATAGGCTATATCTCATTGGTCTGCTGGCTGCCTGTTCTTTTGTGTGGATCAAACCTGATGTTTGTAGCCTCTGTAAATAGTAACACTAACAAAGTGGTGCAGACTGCACCACACAACAATATCCTAGCCTTTGCAATGTGTTTTCAGTGTGTGGTCGGCAGAGCTTCTGATGGAAGCAAGAGGTTATTTTGTTTTGATCGACAAGCTTTCTCTAGAATGATTTAGATACCTTTAATGTACCTAGGCTATTGAATGGGTCACCAAAACAATAGTCCTCCATCAATCCCTGAGCAGGAGCCTTCACTGCTACAAAGCATACAGAATTATAACAAAATGCCTCTGTGGTTTCATTTTCAGCTCTATTGTGTTGTGGCAAGACACATACGTCTGCATTGATCAGAATAGCAGAGAACGTCGAGTTGCATACCTATTAGCATTAAACATTTAAACACGCAGAGACTGACTTTCTCTCTCTCTCTCTCTCACACTTTCTTGCCCTCTTTCCTTCAGCCTTCAGGCCAATCTGTCCATACTTAATCTATTAAATTACACTATAGCAGAGAGGGATGTGGGTACAGTTCTGCTTGAAGGAAAACAGCAGAAAGCAGTTATAATTATAATAATAATAATAATAATAATAATAATAATAAAAAAAAAAACAATTATGTCTACAACCCCCATAGTGCCTATTCTCGTTTTACAACATATTGTATATGTAAAGATCATTCACAAACAAATATACAAATATGAATCAGTACAGAAGCAGTTACCGAATCAGTAAGCTCTACTACGCATGTGTCTGGTTATACCCAGGTTATTTGGTCATTATTAATACAGGCCTGAACAGAGTTCTGTTACGTTAGTTTGAGTTTATATAATGCAAGTTTAATGCTGTAACTGTATGTGAGGTGGATTTAAACACTTGTCTGACATGACACAACAGGCTTGTGTCGAAGACATCGCTCCCACTGTCACTCTACTGTGCCCACAGACCATCACAAAGGTCCTGTTGCAATACTGCACCCTGCTGGCCAAGAGCTTCCCTTCATACTGCGACAAGGAGAGAATAGTAAGTATTCGTATTGCGATCGGTTCTTTTATATACATACAGTACTACGGTGTTTATTAACACATTAAGGCATTTTGAAATGTTATTAAGCTGCTTGATACGATATGTATCTATAGCTATTTTCTATGTAAAGATATAGTGGAGTAATGGCGTCCTGAGCAAAGAATGACATCACTCTCCCTCTGTGTGGGTTGTAATCTGAGCTCTAATGTGCTTTTTTTGTCTAGCCGGGCCATCTGCAGGTGTGTGTGTGTGAGGTGGGTTTTGGTCTGAGGTGCCGGTGCATTTTCTCTGCCTCTAGATGTCAAACGATGTCATGTAGAGACACTTTCGACTTTGGACTTTGTCGACCTTACTTCTTAGTGGAACACGATGAATCGCCCAGCTGTGGCATCCTAACTGCCACAGCTGGAACACCCGGCCTGCCCGCCCGCTCAGCGTGTCTGGTTAGACCGGCTGTCAAGCGTGACCATTGCATAGCACACGCCAGACCGCACACGCCATGTCATCTGAGCGCAGACGTCCGCTCGTTTGAGCTAGCCTTGTTTCTGTCCAATGCACAGATAGACGCATGTCATGTGTTTGCTCCCATTCCGTGTTAGGGAACAAGTGTAGAAATTAAAGGTGTAGTCAGCTGTTGGAAGATAATTGTAAGATACGACACTTTTTTTGTCAGGTTCACCAAATGTCTCCTCGCAGTATATCTTATAGTATTAGTATAAACATCTGGTACTTTTACACAGCGCAGGCTTCGTAAAAATCCTAACAAAGTGGTGAACGCCACTCACAACAATGATGCCACTTGGCTTAGCAATGAGTTTCAATGTGTGGGGCGGAGCTGCTGAGGGAGTTTGTTTTGATTTGAGCATGAAGTTAGCAAACATTCAAGAGAAGGAGTGAGCTTGCCTTCAAGGTAAGGTGGGTTCACTCATTACACGAAGGTACGAGTGCATGCCCAGTAAACGCTGGAGTGAGACATTAGCAGGTAATTTTAAGCAAACATTCGTGTAATCTGAAATGATCCTAGTTGAAGGTCTTATGGGATGTCCTGACGGCTGCGGCCATTAGACCTGCTGGGTCTCATAACTATTACCTCTCTGTTGTGTTCTCAGCCGTGTGTGTTGATGAACAATGTCCAGCAGATGAGGGTTTTGTTGGAGAAGATGTTTGAGTCTATGGGAGCACAGCAGGTAAGCCTACACGCACGCATGAATACATACCATAAATATACACAAACACACACACAAATACAAACACACACAACTTACATTCACAGATACAACTTGCATACACACAAACACACCTTCACACACAAATACACTTACATAGACACACACACAAATACAAACAACTTACTTATACACTCAGAGACACACACACACACGTTCCAATGTGCTCCACAGCACAGATGATGACATACACATGTAACAACATGACAGACAGAAGCAGGTGGAGACCTAAACACATTGATCTGAGGAGGCTTCTGTGCCTGATGTGCGTTGTGCACTACACACCACACTGTGTCCTGACATGCACACACTGGTGACCTCTGTGTAATGCCCCCTGGCGGCAAGAAAGAGAGCTACAGCAGTGCATCCTGAGGTGGTCTTGGAGTTGGGAGTGGAACACAATGTGTTTTATTGCGCTTCACATTGTGTGTGTGTGTGTGTGTGTGTGTGTGTCTACAGTTGACATCTGAGGAGGAGAGGGTAGGTTTAGAGCTCTATCACCCTTCTCTCTCTCTCCTGCTATTTACCCTTTGCAATTCATCGCACACACACACACACACACACACACACACACACACGCCCATTTCATCATGAGAACCCAGTTGATTGACCCACTACTGTATTGTGTGTGTGTGTTTTCTATATTAGTTACAGTAGACCACCCCAGACTCTCCAGGTCTCCTAATGTATCCCCACCTTATGTTGAAACAGTTTATCATGGATCCAGCCCTTAGATGAAGCCCTTTTTAAATGTCTTATGAAGCCTCAATAACAACTGTTCACATTGTAATGTCAGTTAGACAGACAGCAAGTGTTGTGGCATTTGACTGTAATAGAAATTTATTTAGTTATTGATGCTTAATAGCACATTTAAAAAGGCTTGACTACTTAGGTTCATCTCTATAAAGCAATATCTGCATATGAATACAGAATATGTAGGCAGCTGCACGAGCTCTGACAGCCAACCAGAAGCGCCCTGGTTTGGGTTTGGTCAATACTACTACAATCACGTATGTGTGGAGAGCAAAATAGGCCGGAATGCAGTCTCTGAAAACAACTGCTATACGATGACGACTTACCTTAGGTTATTATGTAAACAACTATGCAGATATGTGCTTATAGAGATTAGCCGAACTCAACTCCAAATCCATTTCCAAATCAAATCTATTGCAAATAAACAGACAGTAAACAATGACGAGCGGATGGAAGCGGAGGTCTCGACCCAGATATCTGCTGGACCAATTGGAACCCCAGAAATACAGGGCCTCAGGGTTTGACTTGGGGTGGATCTGTAATCGTGTCTTCCGTAGTTTGTTTGAAGGCTTGGTGAATCTTTTATAAGCCTTGAGACCGTCCGGTAAGACTACATCAGTAAGGTGGTGGATGTGAAGGTGTGATGCATTAGAGTAAAATAGCATGCGGATGTTACACTATATCTTTACATTTACGGCATTTGGCAAACGCTTTTGTCCAAAGTGACTTGCATGTAGTACATTTGTCATTAGTTGGACAGGTCATACACCAGCAATTGTAAGCAACCAACCATTATATCAGAATAGTTAGTGCCTTGGGAGACCAGGGTTTGAATCTGGCCCTCTGTCAAATCCCAATCCTTCCCAAAATATATCTCTTCCTCTTGTTTCTGTGTCTCTCCAATAAAAAGATACAAAAAACAATTTAAAGAATTTAGGGATTATTTGGAGTTATCCACTTAAAAACAGAACCGAGAACGAGCGTTCTACTGAATCTCCAATTCTGAATGCTTTTCTCTTTGTTGTTTTGGTAATTTGCTTCTTTATGTTCATTGCTACCTCAGTCTGGCTGCTCAGACTCAGAGGGATCTGAGGTAAGGAGGATTGTGGGAGGAGAGGTGGCAATTTGGAGGGCTGCTACGCAGATGCAGCATCAGGGGACAGGTTAAACCTGGGGAACGGTCTCAAAGCTGTGTTGGAGGGCTCCCCGGTTGGAGATGAAACCTGATTTGTGTTTCTGAAGCTTAGGTTTAGAAGTAAGCATGTAAAAGATGTATCTCCGTCATATCTCTTAGTTACATGAACATTTATCAGGAAACAATCTGCAGACACAAATTTGTATTTATAAAAGACTGCTTTTCACAACAAGGAAATGCCATAGAGAAATCCCGCTGCTGTAGGCTGAGTCCAATCGACAGACGGACGCGTAGTTACATGTTTTGAGAGGTGCGCGTCACCATAGGCCGTAGGGTAGCTGGCTACGGGGAGCCTGCGGCGTAGGGTCAAAATGACCAGTAAAATAAGGTAGTCCTGCTAAACAATACAACATAAACTGTGGCTTGTTCTAGTCTTGATTTGTAGTTTGTGTTCCAGCTGAAGCTCCATGAAAGAGCACAGCTCGGCAGGGGGCACAGTAGGGCATCACAGGATGGTATCTTTAAGTATGGCAGCAGTATTTTTTAGCCAACGCATTGTTCTGCCCAATTGTCCAACTGATTGTTTGTTTGTTTGTTTGTTTGTTTGTTTACCTTGTTTTCACATGCAAGTGTAAAGTGTCAATGAGCTTAATATGTTTTATTAATATGATTATTAATCATTACATACACTTATTAAATGCGTTTGGGAGCATTGTGTCAAAATAAAGAGTATGTTTTGAACTGCTTGGGGGTCCCCGACTAGGCTGATTGAGTGCCATTAATTAACATGATGAGTAGACCGCAGTTACAGGTGTCCAGTGCGTGCGTGGTTGTGTGGTGTAATTTAGATTTTTCTCAATTTGTGCTTTATGTATATTTCATATTTCTGTTTTGTGTGTCTGTTGAGTCTTGTGGTTAAGATAATTGCACTTAAACGTACTAACACTAAAACAATGTGCTTGTTCTCTGTACCATCTTCCAAATCATCTTCTGTTTGGTTGTCATGTTTCTTTCTCTTCCTGTCTTTGCAATACTGCATGTAAACACTAGGTGGACAAAGACAAGGTGAGCTTGTATGACGTGATAGCGATGTAGTCATTTTAGCAGGTGCCTTTGTAGTTTATTATACCTTTATTTAACCAGGAAAGACTTATTGAGATTAAGAATCTAATGTACAAATGCATCCTGGCCATGAAAGTAGCAGTAGTGACTTAAGTATTCAGGACTGGTGTTTGCTATCTTGCTCAAGGATTCTTTCAGGCAGTCAACAGGGCTCGAACCCATAACCTGCAGACGAGCCCACTTTCTTTGACAGTGTTCACTTTCACCGTCACGCCAGGGAAATACACATTCCAAGAGCTTTTATTAATCTGAGCATTATGAAAACGCAATTTATTCAGACTGGAGAGTGTGTGCAGCTCATGTGTACTGTATTTCAGCTTTGGGCAGGAACAGTCAGGTGATAAACTTCTCTACTGTACGTTTATATGTGAGCATGTTCTGGGTTATTCCTCATGGAGGGTTTGTTGGTGTGAACACACGCAAGGTGTGTGTGTGTGTGTGTGTGCCCGCATTCTTCTGTGTGTGTGTGTATTTGTGTATTTGCGAGGAGCATTTTATCTCATTATGAAACGTGTGTCCTTGCAGGCTGAACAGACAGACCCCTATCTCATTGCTAGATCCAGACTATAATATAAAATATAATGCTTACATTTGCACTGCAATTTATTTATGTACTGTGTGTGTGTGTGTGTGTGTGTGTGTGTGTGTGTGTGTGTGCACACATCCGTTTATAACTTCCTATTTGTGCTTTAGCCAAAGGAGGAGCCTGACTTCACGCAGGTGGGTGAATCAGTGCAGCAGTGGCTCAGTGTGTAGAAACAGGTGATCCAGAAGTCGCTGGTTCAAACCCTACTAACTCCTCACCAAGTGTCGAAGTGTCCCTGAGCAAGGCACCTAACCCTAACTGCTCCCGGTGGTTGAATGGTCCCTTGCATGTCTGATGCCACCACCGGTGTATGAATGTGTGCATGTATGGGGCAGGATGGTCTAGTGGTCTGAGTGTTGGACTTCCAGCCGGAAGGTCGTTGGTTCAAACCCTGGTTTTGACCTACCTGTAACCATCCTTGAGCAAGATGCCTAACCCCTAACTGCTCCCGGTGGTTGGTTGCACCTTGCATGGCAGCAGTCACTATCGGTGTGTGAATGTGTGTGTGACTCGGTGAATGTCAGGCAAAATACTGTAAAGCGCTTTGGATAAAATAGCTATATAAATGCACCCATTTACCATGTATGGGTGAATGTGAGGCTATCACTTTGACTGGCCGGAAGGTTTAACTTCTAGCCTCACATTCAGTCCATGAACCATTACATCTACCTGCTAGTTATCTAGTTATGCTTTTACTATTCTGTACACCTATTTATTACAGTCTAACAGAAGTAGAATGGGAACTGTGGAAGTAACCAAACTATCGCTGCCTCACTGGCCATTTAAATAGGATTACAGCCAGGGTCAATTAAATGTATTCTCCATATAATTTGAATGGATCGTCCAATGCAGCTCTATGCAGAAATGAGCTCAGTTATCACAACGAGATGCATTTTCTCCTTTAGATGCATCAAAGAGCTGAAAGCAATTGAGCGTCTCAGGAGAGCTCTGCCAAGAGATACTCTCTGCCAAGGCTCAACATCACTGAATGTCATTGTTTAATGTAAACGTTCACCTGCCAATGATGAAGAAATGTATTAAAATGAAAAGGACAGGTCTGGATCATCACCAACATCTAATGGATTAGTCCC
Source organism: Amblyopsis rosae (assembly GCA_025399935.1). Taxonomy (NCBI): domain Eukaryota; kingdom Metazoa; phylum Chordata; class Actinopteri; order Percopsiformes; family Amblyopsidae; genus Amblyopsis; species Amblyopsis rosae. The sequence continues at coordinate 9,539 of JAODTR010003273.1, forward strand.
TGGCCCACGGCCATCCTCTCCTCCAAATTAACGTCAGTTTGAGATATCCTGCTAGGCAGAAAGACATGCCAAGGTGAATACTTAACCTTGTGTCTTCCGTCTGTGTCCAAGTTTGACACACACACCAGCGCACACACACACAAACACGCACCCGCACACGTTTTCCCTGAGGACCCACCCCTACACTGTCTCTGATTGGCACTCTGTATCCAAACCACAAGCATAGCCAATCAAGAGGCAGAGAGTGGGGGCCAGTCTTCTCTGAATGCAACGGTGCGTTTAGTGGACTGATAGATCAGAATGTTCAATGAACTTGTTTACTGAACGACGTGTTTCATTACATTCTTATTCATTGATGCTCATATTAAATGCATGGTGTATAGAAGGTTGACACAATCGCGGACACATCTTCCCTGGCATTGAGTTTACGTTAACGTTCCGCAGTTCTGAACGCAGGGCAGATATATGCCTGTGTCTGTTAGTAGCTAAAGACAGCCAACTAACTAAAAGAAGCGTGGCAATGTTTACAAGGAAAAACTAAAAGCCACAGAGAAAGAGAAGGACAAAGCTCTGCAAAAATAAACTTTTTGAAGTTGGAGATAGCGGATAATGAGACTGCAGCTACAGTAAGCTACCTAATGCTAGATGGGCGCTGGATTTAAGTTTACGTGTGCTACCGATACCGCAACAAACCATTGAAATGTATGTACTGGTTAATGTACACAGTGATTCATTATTTGGGCCGGTAAAAATAGGCTGTGCTTGGCCAGCGGCGGTGGATATTTTTCAACTACCAGCCACCTGGGCCGTTGAGACAAAAGTTTTATTTCGGTAATGGCGGTCAACTACGCAGTTCATATTATTAACAGAATGATCTGCTGTGACTCATCGCTGTCATTTTGCTCACTGATTAACATGAATCTATTTTTACCCACTCATCAACGTTATTGTGGAATAAATAACAACCATAACAGCAATACTGAGTGAGCATAACGGTGGAGCCTATAACTAACACACAGAAAACAACATTGTACAAATGAATACCACTGTCCTTCAGTTTGAGTATTTGCTCACAGTCTGGCTAGACTCTTATTGAGCTGAATGAGTGGTTGTAGAGATGTTGTTGATAGCCGTCGGTCAATGCTGTTTGGACATTTTGCAGATATACACTATTTAACAATCAGCATTCATGTTATTGTTGTCATGCAGACATTGGCTATGTCAGGCCTTGTAGTTTTAGGATACTAGTCTTCTTGCTGTAGAGCTGTTTGTAGTAGTTAGCGGTTGTATTTTTGTAATTCAATTCATTACTTCTTTAATTTAGATATAAGTCGGATATAAAAAGGTATGTGCGAGCCAGTGAGGTGGGCCAGTGTTCAACCACAGATATTTTGGCCCTTTGGTCGGCATGTTTGACATATTTTGGCCCTTGGAGAAAATAAATTGGGGAACCCTGCCGTGCCCTTGTACAGATAGTGAACACAATGGTTACAAGGCCAACTAGTGTTCAGCAGATGAATTACACATAAATCACTACATATATAACAATTAGCACACGCATCATGCTAGCTAAGTGATTAGCACACTGCATGTAAGCTAGGTGTTTAGCACAAGCATCATTTAAGCTAGGTGGTTAGCACACGCATTGTGCTAGCTAAGTGATTAGCACACTGCATGTAAGCTAGGTGGTTAGCACACTGCATGTTAGCTAGGTGGTTAGCACACACATCATGCAACCTTTAACTGATCGGCGATGCTACAACTGTTTATATCAACTCATCTAGCTCTGCTACCATTTACAAACAAACACTGTAATGCCATCGTATGTAGCACCCCCACTTGTTGCTTGATCTGCTGTCAGTGTTGACCTGCTAGCCCCCCATATATAAGCCCCTGATAAAGACACACACTGTGAATTATGTTACAACTGTCTCTGCTCTTCATCTATCTGTTTTCCACTGTTTGTGATTTGTCTTCTTGTTTATCCCTGGTTCCTTCTGTCTCTCCTCTGTTGCTGTCTGAAGACTGAAGCCCCAGGGGGTGCATACAAGGTGTGATGGTCCTACTGTGTGTGTGTGTGTGTGTGTGTGTGTGTGTGTGTGTATGATACATCAATCCGTCTAGCTCATCTGTCTAGTCTCATATGTGTAGTCACATCTCTATAGTCTCATCTCTATAGTCACATCTCTATAGTCACAGCTCTATAGTCACATCTCTATAGTCACAGCTCTATAGTCACATCTCTATAGTCTCATCTCTATAGTCTCATCTCTATAGTCACAGCTCTATAGTCACATCTCTATAGTCTCATCTCTATAGTCTCATCTCTATAGTCTCATCTCTATAGTCTCAGCTCTATAGTCCCAGCTCTATAGTCACATCTCTATAGTCTCATCTCTATAGTCTCAGCTCTATAGTCACAGCTCTATAGTCACATCTCTATAGTCACAGCTCTATAGTCACAGCTCTATAGTCACATCTCTATAGTCTCATCTCTATAGTCACAGCTCTATAGTCTCATCTCTATAGTCACATCTCTATAGTCACATCTCTATAGTCTCATCTCTATAGTCACAGCTCTATAGTCTCATCTCTATAGTCTCATCTCTATAGTCACAACTCTATAGTCACATCTCTATAGTCTCATCTCTATAGTCTCATCTCTATAGTCACATCTCTATAGTCACATCTCTATAGTCTCATCTCTATAGTCTCATCTCTATAGTCACATCTCTATAGTCTCATCTCTATAGTCACAGCTCTATAGTCAAGGCTCTATAGTCAAAGCTCTATAGTCTCATCTCTATAGTCTCATCTCTATAGTCACATCTCTATAGTCTCATCTCTATAGTCTCATCTCTATAGTCAAATCTCTATAGTCACATCTCTATAGTCACAGCTCTATAGTCACATCTGTATAGTCTCAGCTGCAGTCAGATTTACAAGTCCACACACCCTCAACCAGACAAAGGTACATAGAACATGTTATGAAACCTAAGGAATGTGTTGCAATGGGGTGTATACCATATCTGTTTGTACGTACTGTTGGCATGGATACACTATGGTAGCATATGTGTTATATTATAATGTGTTTACGTGTGAAGTGCTTTATTACAGAGACTATCATAGATGTGATGACAGACAGACAGATGTACTCTATTACAGGGACTATTATAGATATGATGACAGACAGATGTACTCTATTACAGACAGACAGACAGACAGACAGACAGATATACTCTATTACAGGGACTATTATAGATATGATGACAGACAGATGTACTCTATTACAGACAGACAGACAGACAGATATACTCTATTACAGGGACTATTATAGATATGATGACAGACAGACAGATGTACTCTATTACAGACAGACAGACAGACAG